>JALBCR010004222.1:0-261252 GCA_030710515.1 Abscondita cerata
TTAAGCTCAACAATTATATTGTTTAACTCCTAGTAAAATAATCTACTATTTTCTTCAGCCGACAATAAAACGTCATATTATTGAACTACTGGCAGACGCTAAAAATTCTTTTTACTGTCTAGACATTAAAAAGCAAAACAGTTATTTTGTTTTCACAACTATTTAGAAGTTGGTACCTCGGTTATGTCATATTATGAATGTAACTAAAGTGCCAACTTTATTCGTCGAGCATAAAACGTCACTATAAGACTCGAGAATCTCGAAAATTTGAAAATAACACATAAAAACTAGCAATAAACGCTTGAAGAAAAAATAATATATTTCACTTGGAGTTAAAAAATATAATTGTTTTCGCTTAATTTTGCTGTCTCGGCTAACACCTCGCCAGCAAACTTTTAAGCTCAACAATTATATTGTTTAACTCCTAGTAAATAATCTACTATTTTCTTCAAGCGACAATAAAACGGCATATTATTGAACTACTGGCAGACGCTAAAAACGCGTTTTACTGTCTAAACATTAAAAAGCAAGAGTTCTTTTGTTTTCATAACTAATTAAGAGGTTGGTACTTCGGTTATGTCGATATTATAAATGTACAGTAAAGTACCAACTTAGTTACGTCGAGAATAAAACGCCACTATAACACTCGGAGAATCTCGAAAATTTGAAAATAACACATGAAAACTAGCAATAAACGCGTTAGCCTCGCCAGCAAACTTTTAAGCTCAACACTTATATTTTTTAACTCTAGTAAAATAATCTACTATTTTTGCCATATTTAATTCTCTCCTTGATATAGAATTCAACGATATGTCACACTTTATATTTTGAGACGTTTCGGATGAGAAAATTCATATTCAATGTAAAACATCGAAAAGTACAGTTAAAACTAATACTAGAAACATTAAAAACCTTAAAACTATTATAAAATTATGTTTTCTCATTTTCTAATTCCTGTTGCGAATAAAATAACTCACAAGTATGTATTTAGTAAAATATTGTTAATTAAACAGTTAAAATACATCTTCCCTCGTACTGTTGCATTTGATAAAAATAAGTTGGCTTTGCAATTTGTTTTCATAACTGTCATAATTGATTGTTGTACATATTACGTTTGTTTGGTGGTCTTTGAGTGAATTACCTTTGTGTTTACCAAAAAACAATATGGTAGGAGAACATTTTCAAATAATGAAAATTCGACATACTGACGTGTTACATTTTGTGTCAACGTAATTGTTCTGAAGCCGAAAAAATCTATTTAAACAAATATCCAGAAAGGCGTCAACCTAACAAAAGAACTTTTCGCAGATTAGCAGTTAATCTAAAAGAATATGGTGCGTTCCAAAAACCTATAAAATCTCGCAAAAACCTTGCAATGAAGAAAGAGCCAATACTGTTTTATTAGCTGTAACGGAAAATCCAGAGGGTTTCGACTAGGAACGTTGAAGAGGCAACTGGCATAGCCCATTCGACAGCTCATTACGTTCTAAAGAAGGAGAAAGTACATCCATATAAATTTAGAATCTGCCTAGGACTTCGACCAGGTGACCCAGAAAGACGTAGAATATTCTGCGAATGGTATACACGTCAATGTCAAGACAATGAATATTTTCCGAATAAAATGGTCCGATGAAAGCAGAGTTAATAATAATGGAATTTTTAATCGTAGAAATGCTCATTATTGGGCAGAGAAAATCCACGGTTGTACAAAACGGCCAAACACCAACACCGTTTCGGATTTAAAATGTGGGCTGCTATATTTGTATATTTTACTCCAAAATGAATTAGAGATAGCTTTGAATGATTTGTCTATCCAAGAAGTTGAAGGTTGTTGGTTTATGCAGGACGGTGCACCAGCACATAATTCTAGAGTTGTCAGAGAATACTTGTCAGTTAGATTTCCAGAAAGATGTATTGGCACTTATGCAAATGTACTGTGGCCAGCCCGTTCTCCAGATATAACACCTTTGGATTTTTCTTTGGGGATACATTAAAAATTACATTTATGGAAACGATATTGAAAACGAAGAAATGTTACAAAGATTAGTTTTCGAAGCGTGTGCTAGTATTACTCCTCAAATGTTGAGGAATGTGTTATTTTCTACAGTTAGAAGATGCTATTTATGTTTGGAGAATAACGGGAATCTTTTGAACATCTTTGTGAGTTTATTAACCTTTAAAATAAATTTGTTTTAATTTATCTATTATTTAAAATTACAAAACATATTTTTATTATAATTTTACGTTTCGAAAACGTACAGTACCGAAACATTAGAAAACTTTTTGTAAAATTAAGGCTTCAACTACCGGAAACGAAACTGACTTCATTGGACCGTATCAAAATGTTAACCGTCGTTGTCAAAGTTTCGCCATCTATCGTAAGGGGACGAAACTTGAAAGACTACTAAAAAGTCAGGTAATCAACTTGTCAACCAACCCAGATTCTAGCCTAAAGAAGTCTTGAGTAGTGAGGAGAATACCACCGTATTATATAGAAGAGATACGTCACAGGTCGTTAACCTTAATGCTGATTAGGTCGTAATTGGAGGAGGTATGGTAGTACTATTAGCTGCTATTGAATTAAAAATATTTGAAAATATATTTATCAATATTTTAAAACGTACGAAAGTTCAAACTCAGTACGATTTCATTTTTGGTTGTACTATTACTTTAAACGAACAGCGTTTAATTTCTATCGATAAAGAGGCATAAGTTTTAATTTTTTTACTTGAACTGGCAATGGAGTTATTAGAATATTCACATTATCAAACATTGAGTTTAATTGTTTAATAATAGGAAGGTTTTGGATATTGTAAAATTTGCTGCGCATGCGCATATGTCATTACGAAAATAAATTTTTAACAACATCGACAGAAAAATATTAAAAACTGGAAAATGAACATCCAATAATTGGAACGCAATCAAGTAAATACAGACACGTGCAGGTGTGAATTTTGTTAAACCTACGGTGCATTTATTTTCAAATTATTCCATTTTCAATGGTTTATGATTAAATACATCAATCATTGTTTTAGAGTTAAAGTATGTGTATGTGTGTTAGTAGCGTCTTTGATTCTCAGCTTCGTTCATTCAGTATAGACCTAAAAGTAATAAAAAAGCAAGACGCTCGTTCAATCTTATTTTTTAAAAACCAACTGGGCGTTTTGGCAATCAAACAAAACTGCCGGCACGTGCCGTAATCTAGAGCTGCCAAACGGGCATTAACTCCTTACATAAATAAAGACAAATAGTCTAAAATAAATTTAGTTGATTGAGTGTGGTAGTAATTCTATAATGTGTATTAGGGTAACCGCCCACGTAGAGGTCAAAATTGACCTATACAACATGTAAATGAGGGCACTTAAAATTACATCATACATGGAAATTTATGATAGCGTTTATTGTGTTCTTCATCACCGAATCTTAACGTCACGTAACGGTTAGTACTGTTTTATAAATCCACTTAGTACGCTTTGTCAATTGTGAACGACCAACTCTAACACTTTACGGTTATTTCTTTGAAAAATAAATTTAAAAAAATTAGAAAACTTTCGATTTCTAAATATCAAAAAAATACCAGCAATGACTAGAGCAGGTTAGTTGACTTTCGCCGGAATTCATCAATCTCGGCGTAGAAAAACTTTTACAAATATGAAAGTTTTACTAATGAAAGTATTCTGTTTGATGAAAAAAAGACGAGCGTTTCTAAATAAATTGCAGTCGACGAGCCATTAGGACTTTCTTGAACATTAAAAGAAATGACGTCATTTAGGCGGAAGTGTTATGATAAAGGGACTGGATCGAACCCAGAATGGGCGAACGACGTCAAGCATAATAGATCCTGTTGTACCTGAAGCGTCGTTAATCCGCCCTTTCAATATCAAACATAATCTTCAACAACCCTCTTAGAATGTCATTAAACACCACAGAATTTATTCTGAGAGATTATCGATCAATTACTTACCATCCTATCGCGTTCATCTTCGATGGAACTGATAAGTTTACCAAATTCATTTAACGACCTTGAAATAACGAGCTCATCATCCGTTTGTATTCCGCCGATGCACTCAAAAGTAAATCTCGAAGATTTTTCGAAAACGATCGCTGCGCCTGGCTCAACTCTGGAACGAATAAGCAAAATTAGTAATAGCAACTAAACGATAAGAGATTTAATTATAAAGAATAGTGCAGATTGTAGTAAGGGCAAGGTCAATAACCTGCCCGGGGACTTGGTCGATATCTAGTGAACTGGCGGCTGGAAAATGCTCTCGAATTGGATTAGATTTATACGGGAGCTTCTTTTTATACAAACCATTTTGTTCAATATATTTGTGTAACGAAGAAAAAATTAATTTTTTAACAGAAATGCATCGTTTACTGTGCAGCGCATCGTTCATATTTAAAGCGACCGCATTTGAAAACAAGATTTATTTTCGGCAGCAATCAGTTCCACATGTTAAACGACTCAAACTATGCGTCAATAAACTTACGTACAAATTTGTTTTAGGAAACGACGGTTAAAACAATTGACGATACCGGATAACCGCACAAAAAATCTTATCAATTCAAAACCTTAATTTATTTACAAAGCGGTGTTTACGTTTATCATCGATTAGGATTGGAAAAGTTTTCCTTTATGTTTAAGTGTAGTACAAATACAACAAAACAAATAGTAAATCATAATTACAAGGCATTATTGTGTGTGATTGTGATATGAAGATTTTGTAGCATTCTATGACAAATAATGTATAAATTGGCAACATTGTTTCTAAACGGTGAATTAACAGACAGGCGTGGCTGATATTATTTAACAGTATACACTTTTGTATATGACAAACTATTTCAACGAATGTGTGCATCAAACACAAACTATTTAAGCAGCGGCTTTTAATTCCAATACTTTTTCTAAATATAACCAATTATGCAAATGGCATCACTGTTATTTCGCAAAACTGTTGAATAAATTCTGTAAATATTGAACTTTATCGATAATTATAGCTGAAGTCAAATATCCCAAGTAAACATAACAAAGTTAATAAAAACAAGGTTTATGGAAATAGAAAATTGTTTTCGGTTATTTTAATAGAATGTTCAATTGAAACAGGCGTACCTATTCAATATCCTAAAACTCTGGAAAGGGTGTTTATGTTATGTTTAATTATAAAAAGGAAAAAAACATTTAAAAACGGATATTCTCGAGGAAATAAACAAGCCGCACCTATCGATGCTCAATAAACGAAATTGCTGAAGATAAAATATCAGAGTGACGATTGAACACCCTATATTATCTATTGGCATGATTTACGATAAACTGACCATAACTTTCGATTTGTATATGAAAGATTGTACTTTTGATCTAGCATATAGAAATGTTTTTTTTTTATTAAACATTAAATATTCACCCTTGAGCAATTTTTTTTTCAGTTTGAGACTTTATTTATGAACGGATTTAAAAATTTTAATGGCATACATTTTAGAAAACCGTGTATTCCGTATAATCCATACTACAGTTACATTTATTAATTCAACGTCGAATTCATTGTAATGTCATCGTAGAATGATGTTCAACATCTCAACATTTGCAACAAAGAAAACTTTAATAATAACCATTGACATTAATCTACACTTAAAACAAAAAGTTCAAAATGCTCTCACCACCAACTCATGAGCCTTCTTGTACTTCTGTACGCACATTCCGGGATGATAAAGTTTCATCGCATTTGAGGGTATTGTTTGGTTCAGTTCATGAATACTTGTATCATATTTATAGTTGCTCTAGGGTAATGTGAGATAGCTCCAACCTGTTAAAAATATCCTTGTTGGATCATGTTGTCATGGAGTTCACCAATAACGTCAATCGAACATTACTCGAAAAAGGGCAGCAGTAATAAAAAACTTTTTCCACGACCACTAGAAAACTTTAGATTTCGTAGTCATAAACCACTAGAGAAAATTTGTCACACCAAACATCTGCAGAAAATCACTTCGTTACTAGTAACGGCATACAGGGTGTCCAGAAACTCTCCTGACAAACCAAGACCGGAGATTCCTCAGATAATTTAGAGACAATTTAACCCAATTCACCTAGTCCCGAAAATGCTTCCTAAAGGAGCTAGAGCTCTTTGAAGATGGCGCCTGGTAAGGTAAAAAATTAAAAGATAAACTTCGCGAACTGACAACAATTTGACAATGAAAAACGTAGGTTTTACTTTTGTTGGCAGTTCAGAGCCAACTAGTGCAAACAATATAAATTTAACTTTAATGACAAAACAAAAAATTTTTCAAATCCATTTTCTAGAAAACGGTGTATCCTGATGACTTAATGTAAGAGCACCTTTTAGTACTAGAATACCTGAAAATTTAATAATCTAGTGTCACAAATGCTTAAAAGTTAAAGACAAAAAGTTATGCGTTAAAATAACCGTTGACCTACCCAAAACGGACGCCTATGACCGGTACTAGAAAGCAATTGATGGAATCGATTCATCTCTGAAAGCTAAAATAAGCATACCAGTTTTTGTTTTTCTAAGTAGAAGGGTTCTGGAGGTATTTAAAAAAAAAACTATTTACAAGGCGCCATCTTCAAAGAGCGCTAGCTCCCTTAGGAAGCATTTTCGGACTAGGTGAATTGAGCAAAATTGTCTTAAAATTATCTGAGGAATCTCCGGTCTTGGTTTGTCAGGGAGTTTCTGGACACCCTGTATATACCCAATTCGACTGAATGTAGTTGCAAAAGCTGATTGGTTGCTCGTTTTGATTTGAAACTGACATTTATTTATCTAACCTGAAAATCTGTCAAAACGACGTTTACACTTCACATAAAAAGGTAAACTTTTGATGATTATTGAGAATAAAAAAATGTTTGGTAGTCATGAAAACAGGTATATTTTTTTAATTGCCAAACTGACAGTTAAATCTTAAATTAAATTCTTGATAAAATTCATAGATACTACATACAGGTCGTGGAAAAAATATAGTATATCATTGAAGATAAAATCATTGTTTCATTGCTCGAGATTATCAGCGCTCGGGCTACCACCATGCGCAGCTAACACACTCGGCATGAAAAACTGTGATTTTCTCCTCGTGTAATACAATATACTATTCCTACAAAAGTTTCTTTGTTTTTAAAGATCTTTTCAACGATACCACATACAGGGTGTTAAAAAAGAGGTAAAATATTTCAGAAGGTAATAGTATGAACCAAAATAAGCAGAAAGTCTTAATAAACATGAGTCCGCAAAGTAACGTGTTGCGGAGATATGGAATGTTATATATTTTTAGCACCTTTTGTTATTAGATGGGTAGGAAGGGCGGGACCTGTTTTATGGCCTCCAAGATCGCCTGATCTGAACCCTCTAGATTTCTGTGTTTGGGAATAGCCTAGAAGAGCTGCAGCTACGGATTAATCAAAAGTGTCAAGAAATCCAAACCAAGGAGGGTGTTTTCGAAAGAGTTCGAATATCGTTGAGACGAAGATGTCGTGCCTGCTTGGAAATGGACGGAGGATATTTTGAACATCTTCTGTAACTTTGGTTTTGTTTCTTGAAAGCTCTTTGTCGGTTTATTCCTAATAAAATAAAATTTATGGCTTCTTTTGGTTCATACTATTACCTCCTGAAATATTTTACACTCTTTTTTTAACATCCTGTATAGTGTCATTCCAAATGCTTAAGTGCATAGATCCCGACTTTTCTGGGAAATAATATCAACATTCGATTCTTTAAGACGGCTTTGTCATAAATTTTCTTGCCGCAACTCTCTACGACTAACCGTTTTAAAAAATGACTGATACAGGTAGTCTCATTCACCCTGTAAAGTTTTATAAGATGATTACGACATCTAGTGCCGAACCGTGGTATCGCAGCACGTCCAAAAGTGATCTTACACATCTAAGTTGCTTTAATTAAGTTTTATGTTGTTTAGGTGATTTTCAAAATCCTCAGTACAGAATAACCAGCAACTTTATTTTTGGTAAGAAAATGCCAACAGTTAACTGTAACGACTGTATGTGTTAAAGTGCAAAGCGCTATCTAAGCGATAATTTTAATGCTTAAAACACACGTGTGTCGATAAACCCAAGTATTAACTTGTACAGAAGCACACAACACGTCGTTACAGTTAACTGTGGCATTATTCTTAGTTTATACTATTCACACGTGTCCATGTTTTACACGAGATGTCGTAAGATACACATTTTACTTTTTATTTTTGGTGTTTAAATAGTGTCCTAAATACAATTTTTGTAGATGTGTAGTAAATATTTTATAATATGTGCCGCAATGCAGCGAAATACCGGTAATTTGATTTGGTTGGTATAATGGTGATGAATCTCGAGTGACAACAATGTAACCAAATATTTGGAAGTTAGTACCAGTGATAAGTTGGTACTTCTAAAATAAAACTTTAATTGACATAAATTCGAAGTAATAATAACGTTGGAATCAACATTAAAACATCAATAACTGAACTTCTTCTTAATGTCAGGCTATCGGCCTAGTGTTTCCGATATCTGCGTCAATGGATCTTATATGCGTTATATGTTCCTTGGCGACGTATCCCTGGCTTGTTTAACTAAATGGTCTTAGTGCATTCTTGAAACATGATTGTTCCATTCTGTTTCCGTCTCCGTCGTACTGCCTAATCTCCAATCATTTAGATTTGATATTGCTGCCTAATTGTTTCACTACGAGCCGTATCTATGATGGTATTCTCATTTATCTTCCTTTTATTTTCAGAGTTGTAGGGCTATAAAGTTGAAAATTAAAAACACAATTTTATTTATAACTCTAAAACTATGTTTTAGAATTTAATGAAAATTTGATGGATTGTCAATATCATCAATGCATCTATTTTCAGGAATATACTTAGCTTACTGGTTAAACGGTCAAAACTTTTACAGAGATAAAGCAAAACTTAAAAATACTGTCAGTTTATTCCCCAACTATTTTCCTAAAAAAAGTGCTATTTGTTGAATTCGATAAAATCAGTGGTTTTCGTGAAATTTTTGTAAGACACTGAAGAGTAATACAACTTCCACTATTATTTATTAAATGTCATACGCACAGTAAAGTAGCACATTTGGTAAATTTGCAGCGGGATAAATTACATGGTAGTATTAATTTGATAAAAAATAGAGAAAAACACATCGTATAGAGAATATTATTAAAAATAACAACGTTACGGGAATTAAGAACTAAAACCAGAAAACACTTAAAGCAAATGATCAATCTTATTAATACCTATAAAAACTAACAATTTACGGAATACCAATAATCTTTAATCTTACAGTAAATGCTCAATTTTATTCATATTACGGAATTACGAATTTAAAAAACTTTAGGGCAAAAAGGAATGTTATCTAATACTAAATTTAAATTATTCTGAAGAAAATCCAGATACGATTGTCCATTTAAACGACCATAAATGGATCAATTAAGTGTTTTCCAATTATTCCAGCCCTCACATTCACTATGAACCTTTGCTGATGTCTTGCTTGAACTATACTACCATGTGAATTTTCATTAGCCCACAAATGTAAGTTATGGGAATTCATTGTACCATTTTTCGTATTCCGGCTTCATCAGTAAACAGTACCGACGAAATAAAAATCTTTTCTAAAAACCAGCGCATATTAAAGGCGTGCTGGATAATCTTCTGAAGTCAAACCCTGTACTTTTGAAAATGGTACGTATATAATAATTATTCTTGAAGTATTCTGTGCACGCTGTTTTTGAAATATTATGTTGGGTCGCTAATTTTCTAACACTAGAAGTAGGATTATTATCTGCTCGGTTATCTATTTCATCTAAGATGTCTTGCTCTACAATGGCAGTACGAACATTTCTGCGGGGACCCACGCCACCTGCTATCTGTTTAAATTTACCTAAAAATAAAATAAAATAGCTTTCAAACGGAATAATCGCAATTTTGTAAAACCATACCATTTTTTCGTAAGTTTCTGTCAACACGTCCAAAAGTTATTCTGTCTGGTAACACTCTATTGGGAAAGTTTTCAGAAGAAACTCTTCTGGCTTCGCGAGAATTATCCGAAGCTTTTACATACATTAAATGCATATCTGCATATTCTACAAACGTGTATTCTGCCACTTCAAGTATTATAGAAGATAACTAAAAGTTATTTGCCACAAGAAAATCTTATTTAACCTTCAGTGCAAATAAATAGACAGGTTATTATGGCAAATAATTGACAGCGACCTACTTGGTAAAAATTCATTTAATAAATAATGGTGAAAGTTGTATGTGCTCTGCAGTGTTTTACAAAATTTCACGAAAACCACTGATTTTATCGAATTCAACAAATAGCACCTTTTTTTAGAAAATAGTTGGGGAATAAACTGACAGTATTTTTAAGTTTGTGTCTTTATCTCTGTAAAAGTTTTGACCGTTTAAATAGTGAGCTAAGTATATCCTGACTTTCTAGAACCCCGGTATACCTAATGGTACCGTGAAAATAGAAGCATTGATGAGATTGACAATCCATCAATTTTCATTAAATTCTAAAATATAGTTTATACATAAAATTGTGTTTTTAATTTCCAACTTTACAGCTTTATGACTCTGAAAATAAAGGCCGGAGAAAAAGTTATATCTAAAGTACTGACATTATTTTAATACCAACTACTCATTTCCAAGTTTTAGCCTTTTATTTTGGGACACCCGGTATATTCTAACCTTAGGTTCCTGTCTTAAGAATTAGTTATACCAGATACTGTTGTTTAAACATTTTGATATTTTGTTGGCTTTTATTGCTTGATGCATTACTTCTGCTTTTAAATTTCTTGTGTTGGTTAGTGTTGACTCCTAGGTAATTGAATTCCATTACTTGTTGAATTATTTTCTTCAATTTCTAGTTTGCGTCGCACGAAGTCTTATTGATCGTCGTCGCTTTCGTTTTGTATATACAGAGGGGTCCAAAACGATGTACACAGTCTTTGACAGTAAATATCTTGAAACAAAATGTCCTAGAGTTACAATTTTTCGCGGTTGTGTAGTGCATTGTTTTCAACAGATAGATATGTGTTCAAATTCGACCACCATTAACAGCTATACAGCGTCGATGCCGCTGAACTGCTGATCGAACTACGGCTTGTACTTGCGCGTGCACACTGATTCACTGATTTCTTCGGTGATCGTGCGAAGAGTTGCAACACCGCAGCACTGCGAGCTGGAGTTCTTACTGTCCGTGGTCGCCCCTGTTCTTCCTTTAATCACATCTTTAACAGTCCCATCATTTTCAAATTTATCTCGAATACGGGCAATTGTTCGACGTGTTGGTGGATCGGTACCAAACTCAGCCCGCCAACGTCGTTGTACCTCTTGAATGTTCTCAAACTTCCAATACCATTTCAGTACGTCCTTGCGTTGCTCAAAAGTCAGTCTTACAGCCATGTTGTTGTTTATACAGTTTTCGTTTGTTATTTTATTTGCAGCATGCGCATCACACTCTCATCATGTGACTTATAACCATTGCCATCTGTTGAGAAAACAATGCACTACACAACCGCGAAAGAATTGTAACTCTAGGACATTTTGTTTCCAAGATATTTACTGTCAAAGACTGTGTACATCGTTTTGGACCCCTCTGTAGTTCAGAATTTCAGCTTAAATTTTTGGCGGCTTAGGTGGATGGAGAAGGCTCTTTAGAGTGTCATTGGTTTCTACTTATTAAAGTAGCGTCGCCAGCAAAACAACTGAACTGTCAAAGTCAAAAAGGAGTAAGATGTAAGAGACCATGCTACACTAAGATCAGAATGTACTACCGTTATTGGTTTCAAAATTGTTTATCGAAAATTAGAATGAACTACCTAGTAATAAACGCATATAAGTCACCTTTAGGTATATAATGCACATCAAATCGTTGCTGCGCTACGATACAGCAACCGCCCTGTTTTTGTTGAATTTAAAGTTCATGCGGCGCAGCGCTGCGGTTACAAAAAATATACCATCAAAATTTTGAGAAAAAAAAGTAGGGTATATGGAGATTAAAATTTTTAGGTCATACATTCCAAACAACAACTTTTCGTTTGCTACGAATGAAAATAGTTAATAAATATAAAATTGGCTCAGAATGGAATTTGTAGGACTTCAAAACTTAATAAAACATTTCAAAAGGTTCTAACAACATAATGTTTAGAATTGAAAACCTACGACTTATTGTAGGGCATCACTCAAAAGTTTAAATACAATATTTCAGAAATTATCGCAATGACGAAAAATAATACTAAAGTAGCATAGATATTACTGTAAAGTGCATACTATGCTACAAAAATCTTTTTTTTAGTAAGTATTATACCGTCTGTTGAACAAAAAGCGACCAAGAGTATAATTATTTTTTATACGCAGTCTTTGTCGTGACGTCATCGACATTTTTTTAAATTGCAAGATATAATTTTTTTGTCTATTGTAAATATTTGTATGTACTTTTCATCTATCTAAATATTTACTAGTCATGACATGAAAATTTTAAAAAACAATCCAATAAAACTAATTCGATCTAGGTAGGCCATTTCATCAAAAACCTTATAAAATTTGAGACAATTGGAAACATTTCTGTTGAGAAAATGAACGAAATAACGGATCTGCCCTTAAACACTATTTTTTCTACACTTAAAATAATCAACGAGTACATAAACATTTTCCAATTTTCTCAATAATAAGTAATTGACAGTAAGCAATCTATACTTCTTAGGCCCATTGACACGTCAAATAATGACCCTAGTAAATGTTTAGTTTAGGGTAGATGAAAAGTATTCTACGAAAGACATTAAAATATAACGTGCAACTTAAAAAAGTTTTCGATGACGTCACAACAAATGAATGACTGAGAGTAAAAATAATGTTTTTCGTCAAGTTGTGGCTAGAGATCGTCCCATTTAATAATGTATATGGTTTGTTAGAATTATAACACCACTGCAGACTTTGGGTGTTTTTGGTTGAACAGACTGTATATTATTTTCTTTTACTCCATATTTTATACATAAGATGGGAGTTATACAACTTTCAATAATTTCAATCACTTATTATTAATTGTTGCTATTTGACTCAAAGAACTAGATTAGTCATTTTCAGAATCTAAGAAATCATTAAAGTTTATAAAGTTTTTCAAACGATAGCAATGCGGATGACGTCACTCAGCAGTTTGTTACAAAGCTGTCATGTATGTATATAACTTTCGTTACAACTGACCAAAAATTTGTACAATAATCAATAATAAGCTTAATTATGTTAATTCGAGCATTAAAATAACCTATACAGCACACCGAAGCAAACATTCTTTCGCGGTAAAAGTTTCGGCCAATAGCAACAACTCGGTACAGTCTCGTAAAAATGAATTTATTGTTGAAGTCAACTGCATTTTACATCTTTTTATTATTTGTCTGAAAATTCATCTGTACAAAACTGTCTTCCTAAGGCTTTTTATACATTATTTCGAGACAAGGTACATGTTTATAAATATTTTGTAGTAATTGCAACTTTGTAACATAACCTTCAAAAATATTAGTATTGTAAAATGCCAAGAAAACTGTGCATTCCAAAGCCAAGAACATTATTAGAAATGTTATTGAATTCTTCGATAAACAGAAAGGTGTTGGTGTGTACAATTGTTCTTAGAGAAGGTAACTGAACTTTCAGCTGCAGCAACTGGGAAATCAATAGAACAACGAAATGGTCTTTTAGTATTTAAATCTAAAAACAAAATCTGGGGACTGTCATGATGAGACGAATCACCATAATTTTATGCAATGGTGGGAAAACAACTGATCCCTAATCATTATTATAATGAAAAAAATGAACCTTATCATAGTATACAAACAAATAAACCACCGACCCAAGCAGCGCGCAAAGAAAATATTAGACAATGGCTGGAAAAATAATAGTGTGACAAATACGAATGATATGCCGAATTAATGATCCTGATTAAGAAATTCAATTTTACGGAGACATACTATGTAGATGAACTTCTCAAACAACATGGTCGCACCATTAATCGATTACCACCTTTGCATTGTGAACTTAAACCCACTGAGTTAAAATGGAGTTTAGTGAAACATAAGATTGCTATGAATAATTTTTTGTGAACAATGAAAACATAGTTCAATGTCAATTAATTAAAAGCTATGAATAATATGTCGCAGAGTAGTGGGGTAAGAAAATGTAATTATTTTAATTTATTATACAGGGGTAGCTGGTCGGTTAGAAAGTTATCGACTTCCTAAAATTCCATCAATATGAAATTTGTTATGTGGCCATAATCGACTACTCTAAGTCTAACTTAAATATTTTCAATTGATTTAAATTTATTAATCCAAAGATAATTATCCTGATGAGTACAATTTGCCGACGTTTCGCCCGACCTATGCGGGATGAAAATATTTTCAAAATGGCGGCTCTTCGGAATATGCGGAAATTGACGCCATCTTCGTTTTTTTAAACAGAATTACCATACCAGAATTCTACATTAAATTTTATGATCAGTACCATAATATTGCAAGACATGTGTCATAGTTTTAGACATATGTAACATTAGGTAAAGCTTAATTATTATTTGAATTTCCCACTGAAATAATTTAACCAAAATAAGAAAAAATGTCAGTCCTGACACCGATAACACCATACTATTTGACAAAGTACTTCTAGAATTGGTGACTTAGTATTTGGAGCTAAATTTGATCACATTTTTTGGCACTAACATTTCAAATGGCGTGCTATTCGTTTAATGTACCTATTGGTTAATAATATTTTTAATAATTAAATTAAACTTTATTTCTACTCCCAATGCTTTGTAATAATTATTTATTTGTTAACCATTACTTGGTTAGAACAAAGTCGCTTAATACGAATGCATTTACGTACGTGATCGTTAATACGAGTCAACACTATAGGTGTATGTCTCATATACATTCTTCAGACATCGTACCTTTCCACTCTTTCTCCACCATCTAGGTTTCCATCAGCCCCACCTTTTTTTTCTCTCTCTTTTCTTTAGTTTTTGTTGTCTACTTTCCCACATTTTTTCTTTTTTTAATCCATTTTGTTCCTTTCCTTCCATTCACTTTTTAGAAATCTGACTTTCACTTTTTTCCTCCTTTTTATATTTTTTGTTTTTAACTTTATCTTTTTGTAATTTTGTTTTATTCCTTTTTCGTCAATATACATTTTCATACCTTGTATACAAAACTTTTTTCTAGCTTCTCCACTACTCTCGTTCTGCACCTTGTTTCTTTATATATTTCTTCTATTGCATTTATTAAATCTTCACTTATCCTAACCTTCTTCATGTCTTCACAAACAATTCCCTCAGAATGTCCTTTCTCCATCTTTTGCTTGTATTTTTTCATACTTTTATTTTTCTATATCTTCTACTTCTCTCACCAAGATTACTTCTAACGGTTAATGGTCAAAATCTTCACTTTCGCCAATTTTGAACTTTTCTATGTAGTTCTTTCATTTGTAATTACATAGTTTATTACCGACTTTCCTCTTCTTCCAATAAAGGGGCATTCCTCTTTCCTTCCATTGTGTATGATTTGTTTTAATACAGTCTTTCATTTTTTTTACCATTTTCTTTCCTTGCCTGTTTACTATTTTATAGATTGATATTCTTGTTTTTAACCCGCCTATTACCATTATACTTCCTTCCTCTCTTATCCTTGCATTGATATTACCTCCTAATATTAGTTTTTCTTTATCTCTCGCTTTGATTACTTTATCTATTTTTTCCTTAGTCGTTTCTATTTATTTTCCATTAATTGTTATTATTTTATACCTTTTGTCCTTCTTATGTTTCTATATTTGTTTTTATTAACTTTATTATCTTTCTCTTCTCCCCTTGTTTCCGTTTCCCACTCTTATGTTTCTACTACCCCAATTTGTTCTCTATCTAGGTTTTTTCCAACCCCACCTTTTTTCCGTCCTTTTCTCTAGTTTTTTGTTGTCAATTTTTCTACTTTCTCGTCTTTCTCAATCTATCTCCGTTCCTCTTTTTCCATCTACTCTCATATTTTCACATTTTTCGTTCTTTTTCATATTTTTGCCTCTAACCTTATCTTTCTAATTTTTTTTCTACACTTCCTACCTTTATCTCGCTAACTTCTTTCATTTTTTTTTCCAACCCATCTTATTCCACAGCCTATTTTTAACTGTATCTTCATTTCTTGTTTGTTTTCGTTTACTTGTAACCATTTTATCATTTAATTTTTTCTCCTCCTTTCTTTAATTAATTTAATGTTACATTTACCATGCTGTAGAAAATCAATTGTCAAAGCAACCTGCATTAAATTATAAAACTTTTTGAAAAAAACGAATTTGGCCTAGAAAGTTGTTAACATTTTTGGTTACACTGATAAAAAATTGTAAGAAAATATTACTTCCTACAAAAACACATTTTTTCAATTATTGCACTACGACTACATCTTTTGTGAAGGATGCAATATGTCTAACAGAAAATACATTCACGTTTTTCTAACAATCCAAAGAAGAATGGTTTTGCCAAGCCTATTCTACATCTAAACCAATTAGCCCTACTCCTCCTATTCCTAATGCATCAGATGTTCCTATTGGGAAAGGATCACTACTGAGATGTATGATATGTTCTCTATGATTTAAGAATGTATTCAAAAATTTATTATCTTTCTCCTTAAGGTTTTCCATCAAAAAGAGAAATCATACATACAAAATTTACTGTTAATTTCAAAAATAAAATTATTTATCAAATACTAATTCAATATTGCAGACATTTACTCATTTTGTGGGCAGTAAGGATCAATTGATAGCAAACGTATTTCTAATTTCAGAATAGAGCTAGTTCAACTTTTCTCCATGTGGTAGACCTGCAAAATTTTTAGCGCGAATATTAGTGGAATAATCTCGTGCATTATATTCAGTAAAATCATTCAAAAATACATTTGGTCACAATTTGAAAATTTCTGTAAAAGCCAAAAATTCAATTATATTATTATTTTGAAAAGTTCAACAATAAATTACATAAATTAGCAAATTCACGGAATAAAAAAACATAACAAAAGATTTACTAAAAAATTCACACCACTAACACAACTTAAACTTAGGCGAGCCTTAAAAGTGATCGTTGCTATGTTTTTAAAAAATTGTATTCAAGTTTTTAAGAATCGCTTAAGTTTGACACAAAAATTCTCTTAGAAGATATTATCATTATTTTGTTAGATTGGCAATAGATTCGCGATTTTAGGTTGCTGCACCCGATATTTAAATTTAAATGTAGTTCAAATATCAAACAATGACAAATAATGAAAAATACCATCAAAACTACAAGCGTAAACTAAAAAAGTGAAATGAAGAATAAAAATTTCACAATAAAATCATAGTTTCGGGTATTAGCAGGAAAATATTTTTTCTTTTTTTTCCTTTCCAAATTCTACACCGACGAATAACAATAATAACTTCAAATACATATTATACCGAGTGTTTCACGAAAAAGTTTGACATAGGCGTTTTCTATGTTAAATTCAAAAATTAATGCATATCTTTTTTTTTTCTGGTATAATTTTAGCACAATATAACAACATACTATCTGAATCAGGAAAGATGAGCCTTACGTCATCAAGCAGATGCGTATGATTTAATATTAAAAACTAAAGTCAAATCAGAAACTATAACCAT
The DNA here is from genome assembly GCA_030710515.1 of Abscondita cerata. Taxonomy (NCBI): domain Eukaryota; kingdom Metazoa; phylum Arthropoda; class Insecta; order Coleoptera; family Lampyridae; genus Abscondita; species Abscondita cerata. The sequence goes on from JALBCR010004222.1 coordinate 17,662, forward strand.
TCTATCGTATAAACGTGACAGCAATGGTCACAGTCTAACTATCAAAATTTACAAACTGTCACTTCTAAGTTAGAAATTTTTTTAAACGATTTAAGAGATAAAATATGGAAACAAAACTATTTATTTATTGTTATTGGAGTTTACTTTAAAAATATTAACAAAAACCAATCACATTGCAATAAAATTATGGCACCTACGGTAGTTTTCATCTGTAGATGTTACGTAGTACAATTGACTTCAATGTAAATTAAAAATAAATATTTACGAATATGTACAACTAATGACAAAACACAAGATAATCCAAAGCAATTAATACAAGTAAACTGACAGATTATGATCGTTGTAATTGTCGAACACAGGGTCGGTAAAACAGAGATTATTTATTAAAAATACAACTGAAGTCATAATTCGTAAAAAAATAAAGAGGGGAATTATTTTTATCTCTTTCTCACTTTCTTATAATCATTCATCTTTGTTTTGATTGTAAAACAAAACATACTCGATATTGAACGTGTGTAGTTGATAGTTTCGAACAGTAATGACGTAGGGCTCATCTTTCGTGATTCAGATAATATTTTTTATTAGACAGATAAATTACAATAAATTTATGTGATAATACTCGGATAATACAAATATTTAAAAAATATTTTCATTTTAAAAAACAGCAAAATAAGTTTAATAATGATTTATTTAGAAACTGGGTTCGGATTCCAATTGTCGTAATTTTTTTATTATTAAAATTATTATCGATGTTATTATTAATACAATTATTATAAAATAAATTTTAATATTTTCAACTCTTTATTCAAAATGTTAAATTCACTTTACAAAAAATTGTGTTATATTGACATTGAAAATAAAATTAAAAAAAAATACTGCAATGAGAATCGAACCCTGGTTAGAGTTGGAAATCACAACTGTGCAAGGATTAATTCACAAAGCCCGGATAATAAATGAAAATTTATCTGGTTAATGAATGAAAATTCACAAAGCATAACTTGTTTTACTGATTTTATTAACGTACATCAATTCGTTCTATTTTATCTACCCAACATAATAATGTTGTTAATTGTGTTGAATTGTGCCAGAAAAAAGATATACGTTAATTTTCAATTTAACACGGTTTAAGTTATTAAAGACCTGATTATGTATAAACTAAACATGCAAAAAAAAAAACAAATAAGAGTTTATAGATAAGCAAATAAAACAATAAAATATACGATAGCTTATTGAACTATTGGAAACTGGTTACCATTAAAACCTAAAAAAAAACTTTTGTTAGTTTATGACAGATTCCATAATCACGATAAAAATGTTTATATTAAGAATAAATACCCTCCTGCAGTTTTTAATGCAGTTGGAATTGCAAAATAAACATTTTAATGATGTTTTTTCTAAAATTAGATATAAATATTACTGTTATTTTTTATATCTTTAGTAAAAATAACGCACAATAACAATAACTTTTAAATCAAAACCAAAATTTAATTACGTATAAAGTAAAAACCATGTTTTATTGTTACAAGAAACGTATGTAATCAGAAACAAGAACGGTACGTTGTATTGCTTTAATAAAATAAGTACGTAAAATATAATAAACTCCCATTCAATGAGACACATAAGATAAATTTAAAGTTTTGAACTATCCGTTGTAATCTATGAGCAATTTGCCTTACTATGCACAATTTCATCCAATGAAAACAGTTAAGGTATACGATCGTAATTTGTTATAATTTAGTTAAATGTTGTAACACAGCTTTTTTTACTTTTTTCGACGAATTAGAGTAACTACGTTATAATGAACCAAAAAAAATTCCATCTGATAGTCGGCCGGTTGTCCGTTTTATGAAACTTTGCACGTGCCAAAAGATCCTTGAGCCTATATCGAATTTTTGAAATGTTTAGAAAAATATTTGTTTTACACATTTTTGCTTCAAATAAAAGTTGCTTGCAATTTAATTATACACAACTTTTGTTTAAACTATTTTTTGATCCGATAAGTAATTTCTGAGATATAACGATCACGCGACACTAATTGTTGTAACAATACCTCCATCAATATCAATTATTATACAAAAAAAATTATGAGAGAAAAGTTGTTGGAAATTTTATTGTCTATAACTTTTGTTTGAACATTTTTTCTAAAACGCAATTTTCATTTTCGCTTTGTTAGAGTGACAATTTTCAACTTAAAAGGAAGGAGGGCGCCCAACACCTCGTTTTGACCCTACGTAGAGGGTAGCAGGTAGCGTTTGTATAGTTAGATGCATTTAACTATTGTTGGATGTTACTGAAATGTTTAATTCGATTTTACAAATTGCTTCGCGGTGCACATTTCCTTCACAAATGCGGATTTGTATCCTACAACGTATTTATTTTTACTCCACATCTTATAAATAAGATCTGACATCGAAAAACCGTTAGTCAAACTTTTAAAAAGTAATAGTGCAGATTAGATTTTCGGCATAATCTATTAAGCCAAAACGGGCGTTAACCTACGTAGATTTTCGAAATCTTGAAATATTTACAAACATATTCATTTTATACTTTTTATTCAAATAAAAGTTTTTACAATTTAATTATATACAACTTTTGTTTAAACTATTTTTGATCCGATAAGTAATTACTGAGATACGACTATCACGTAACACTAATTGTTTTAAGAATATCTCCACCAATATTAGATACCCAAAATATTATAAAAAAATTGTTGGAAATTTGCATCATCTGCTGTACATGTACTGTTTCACAAATTCCATTTGAGCCGCGTGATGCACAGAAAAGGGTTCATGTAATTTACTTATATGACAAACAAATTAAGCTCACTGTTTTATAGTGTATAATTGTTGATGTTACATATTCGTATATGTTTCAGGTTGTCATTTTATTCGTTATCTTTATCATATGTACAAACATAACGAGTGTTTAAATAAAAAAACTGGGCTGGGCCAAATGCCAAAGAAAATTCAGAATCTACCTAGCCCAGTTTTTTATTTGAGCACCCATTAGGTTGACTTGGTGTACATTTAATCATTTGTATCAGCTGATCTGAAATTTTTCTTTACTTTAATATTTCAGAAGCTTTCTAAAAATCTAGAAAAATTTGGAGAATGAAGATAATTTCAAATTCAATGTTTTTTTACTCCAATTCGATTTCAAAATTGAAAAAGTTAGGTGTTAGGTAAACTAGGAAGTATTAAGAGCAAAACCAGTTTAACGAGCATATTATTTTAAAATAAGTATGAATTTCTTAATAAATTAACAAAATAAATAATTAAATTTTTTATTTGACCCAAGTAATTGAAAATTCATAAGATTAGATCAAAGTGGAGTTATGTCATTTGGTTATTTAATGCTTTTATTTGATTAAAGTGGATATAAGGTGTTTTAATAGATGTATTAATTATAACATTACAAAACACCCTGTAAAGAGATGTTTAGTATTTAATCATGGAATATATTTAGTTAATATCCAACTATTTAGACGTTGTTAGTTGTTATAATTTGTTGGATTAGAAGACAATGAGTTTTTAAATATCAAATAAGTCGACTTAACTCAGAACACTCTGTATTTATTAGGCATAAGTACCTTATTTTTACTGACAAACAAAAACCGCAATAAAATACAGAGTGCTCAATAAGAAAAATATAACTTTGATGCGCTACACTTTTTTGGAATATACTGTATATTTCAATATAATTTTAAAATGTAATATTTATCCACGTGCATGCTATTAAAATGACAATGTAAAACTTGTACCGACGCGTTGGTGGTGTTTCATCCTGTATTCGAACCGTTTATAAGACATTTTGTATCAGGAAGTTATTACAGTGTATAAAAATTGACAGCTAAATCTGTACGAGGTTAACGTAATGACTTAACGTTTATAGTTTGGCGACCTATTTATTCTTTTTAAATTTTAAGTGATCAGTTGTCAGTTATTGCTTTGTTTTCGGCTAATCGAAATTAGTAATTTAAATGCAAAATGCCTTTTCATTTTTTTCATTGCCGAAGAGGGTCATTTGAACAATTGAAGTGATTTTTTATGCTTTGTTAGTTAATATGTGTTTGTAATTGAATTTCTAATTTCAATAATAAATAATTTTCAAAAAATAGGTCATCGTTCATAAACTTTGAACGGTTGTCTCTGGGTAATTATTGCAAATTCAACCTGTTTTCTTTAAATTTATCTAAAGAGAGCATACCATTTAGTTCCTCCTGGGACACCCTGTGATGATTAAATTTTGGAATAAGTGCCAAGTCGGACAGAATTAGATATTTTAACTTTCCAGAATATTTTCCAAAATATCAAAGTGTTCTTAAATTGATTTTAAAAATTGAAAACTTTGTAAATTTTAACGCCACCGGTAGAGAATTATATTATTAATTTCGTGTTATTAACCAATTGTTTTAAATATGGATGCGATCCTATTTAGCAGATCCACCTACATTGGTAAAATTCGATACAGGCTTGCATTATTTAAAGTGTTTTATCGATCGAGAGAAAAAGGGATAGAAATTTAATGTAGGTACGGCTAAGTACTGAAACGCGAAACTAAAATTGTTTCAACTCTAACGACATTTGCAGCTAGTCCCTGAAGTTTTATATTCTCAGTTTCACCAATACAAAACAATTTGCCTCGTAGCTGTTGGATAGTTGATAACTTTTTCAGATAAGCAGCTGATAAGCAGACTGGGCGTGATTTTCGCTACATACAATAAAATATGCAAAAAAGTATTTGCCAATAATGCTGCATTAAAGTAAGTTTGAAAGTCTTTTGGGTATATTGTACATGTGTGTTAAAGAGACAACAAAGTAAATTGTCACGACAATATTCAGGTTTATTATATTGGACAAGAAACAAAATTATTTTTTATATAAAGTTTGCTCTTCTCGAGCCCTTCTATATATATGTGACTGTTTTTATTGTTATTTTTAATTTATATGTGACGTTTTCATCATTTGATGGTAATCCTAAGACTATCAACTCGTATTTGTTATAAGCCTTGATAAAACCCTACGCATAGGGGGCGAAACGTCGGCGTTGACAGCTTATTGAGTTTGTTTTTTCATTCACCTCCACCTAGAAGGGCTCGAGAAGAGCAAACTTTGTATAAAACTTATAATTTTGGAAGGATACTCACCTGAAACAAAATTATTTTTTCTACAACTTTCTTTGCGACTCATTCATCTGTACTGTCATGATTGATTTAATTCGATTGGGTTCCGGGAAATTAGATCCTAGTCCAAGAGTTCTGCACATAAAGGTCGGTAATAAAATATCTTACAACAAAGAATGAGAAAGAGTTCGTCTAATATGGGCGTGAACAGCGGAATACAAAACTAAAAAGAAGTCGCATAATATAAATGTAAAAGTAATTAGGCGTAGGTAGTGCAAATACAGATACAATGCAAAACAAAATATGCCAGGAGAGAGAAGAACAAATGACATAAAGAAGACCTTACCAGAGAAGTGCGTAAATTTAATTGAAAGAATTCAGATTGTTTCTACTCTCAAATGCAACTCTAGACCAAGATGACTGACTGTAAGGGCTGGAATCTGAAACACTACTCAACTACGTCAAACAAATTCTAGTGTAAGTACTGACAGAATGTATTTTTGACAAGCTTGAGGTGTAACACACGCTTGTTACTTTCATTCTATCAAGTGAAAGTCAAAATTAGAATTTGAGGAACTCGTGACGTTAGAAATACTCCACTCCAGGCTACTCATCTGATTTTGCAAAATATCGCAGAGCTCAAAGGCAATGAGGTTATTTATACAGTGCGAATTACAAACTTCTAACTTCACTGAAACTCTGCTAAACACGGTATCAAATGTTCAGAGATTTGGAGGCATCAAGTCACTGTCTGCTTCACACTGTAAATCCACAATCAAACTTTACGTAGAGAACGGTTCTAGATTACTATTCCTTGCTGAAATAAACAGTATGGTCTTTATAAAAGTCTAAATTAGTAAGAATGCAGAAACGCCATCAACAAGTAGTGTACCTTTCACAGCAAAGACTGTAAAATATGTGATTGTAACCGACTCATCCGACTTTCGAGAATCAAGCTCTAGAAAATAAAAAATAACAAGCCTTTTGTTCAGGCGAAACAAACAGTTAAAAGAGTTTTAGTTTCATTGTCATCGAAAGCCAGAGACCAACCCGAACCCCTATTTCAGGACACCTCCGATGGAAGCCGTTTTGCTGCTCTCATGATGAAGAATAATCGGATTTCTTCGACGCAGCTCCAGTTAAATATCCTAAGCGTTAGTTAAGTCCCACGTCCTTGGGAAACCCTCGTCCAATAATGTCTATTATGTCGTTATAGTAAAAGATGTTACAGAATTGGAGGTTACTGTTAAATTCCTTCGAGTTCCTTAAAGAGCATAGTGAAGATACTGCCAAAACGTTAAAAATAGCATTCCTTCAACATAAGATTCCTGCGAATATTAACCTTAAATGGTACAAATGTACCCCTACTCCAAGATACAAGACATGTTAGTACCTTGGGAAAATTGCACTTCATTGTTATTTGGTGAGTACCGACTTGATTAATTGAAGATCAATTCCAATACAAAAAAAAAATGAAAAACAATTTCCGCTACTCAAACTTTTAATACCTTAGTATTAGTAACTTTATAATCAATGGTATTAGTATAAAACGGTGCCATGACCAGTACGTGAACCAAACCTGATTTCACAATCACTCCCAATTCACACAGTTAGCGTTTCACAGTGTTCCAACCGGTTGTTTTCCAGTGCGTTCAGTTGCAGCGAGATGGCGTTGCTCTTGAATATTATGAATTCTTGAAGACTAATTTTGATTTTGGACGAAGAAAAGGAATCGCAAGAAAAATACATAAACGAAAATTATTCTTTAGACATAGAAAGGAAACGCGCCACTTTGTATAAAGAATTGATTCAAAGTGGCGGAAGTTCTGTGAATACTTCATTACTGGCAACAAGAAAATAAATTTGTTTTATAATTATCGATATAGGTACTTAGATGTATTATACTTATACGATAATTTAATTAATTAGTTATCAGTCAAGATACCGATATTCGTTGGTAGTTAGAAAGTAAAAACAATAGAGCAATTGTTATCGATTTAAAAACTCAGATGACATATGCATGAAAACCAAGCTTTAGTTCACAAAATCATATCAGCGTTAGTAGATACAAAAAAGATTGTATATCAAATGAAACGCTTCGGTAAGTTTTCCTATTTGTCCTTTAAATTCAGAAATTCCAACTAGAGCGAGCTTGCTTATGTATAATATACGGGGATCACGAGAAATAAAATCTGCCCGGCCATGAGAAAAAAAGTGACTATCATGAAAGCGATATATGATAGATGATAGAGGCGATATATCAATCAGTGGCATGTATCATAAACGCAGTTTCAATTATTATTGTCGTTATATACATATAGGGTGTATCATAAATAATTAGAAATATTTTAACTCAAAAGATTAAGATTTAATCCAAATCACTTAGATAAAATGTGGCTCCTTACTGAGTTACAAGAAGAGAATCTTTTTTAAAATAAAGTATTGGACAATCGAAAAATTGTTCTAAAATGACAATTTCGCCAGTGGCGTAAATTTTGGAAGAGTCAAAAAATCACTTGCACCTGTCGTACGCCTCCGACAGCAGCCAGAAACCTTTATTTAACATAATTTAGTAGGGTGTTCAGTACTTTTACTTCTTGCCAAGTATGCAAGAATACGTCAAATAGTTTTATTTCATCCTGTCCAGGAAATCAACTTTCCGTGTACTCATTGCGGCTGGTAAATGAAACATTACGATATCAGATGGCGTAATCTGTTTTACCTAGCAACCATGATTTCAGAAACTCATTCGCAACCTCTATAATTTCCGACACTGACACTATTAGGATTTTATCTATTTGTCAGTGACACTCAAGCAACAATCATACTTAACTATGGAAACCAAGATAATATGATTTAAAATTGGCAACTTTTTTTGTATTTTAATATACATATCTAGGTACATTTTTTAAAAGAAAAATACAGGAGTGAATAGAACAGGATGAAGTAAATTATCATACGTCACACGTCCGTTAGGTGTTATTACGTCGCCTCATCTTTAAAACAACTTGTACTGTAATAAGTCATAAGTTCTAAACTTTGTTGTTGGGGCTGGCTTCCATAGATCCAAACCTCAATGATTCCGTTTTAAAGAAAAAACATCAAAAATTCGATATTTATTTGTGGGGTAGAGGGGGGCAGAGATCGCCTTAGTTCCTCCACATTTATACCTCAATAACTCCGTTATTAAAGGTCTCCTATCGTTAATTTTAGTTGTTTCATATGTTCTCACGTCAAAAGTTCGAAATTTGGTTGTGAAGGATTCACTAGATTCAACCATCAATAACACTTATTCATTAAAGGTTTACTTGCGGTGAGTAAAGTTGTGCTAGCCTGTGCTAGTTATTCCCTTTTGTGTGCAAACATCAAAATATATATTTATTAATATCAACGGAATGTGAGTAATTCGTATGTTTACTATTTCCAAATTATAACGAAAACGCATAGTAATTACGTTATAGAATCATGTAATAATAATCAAACCTCTCAACAAATGTTTTACCAAAAATATGTGCAAAATAAAATCCATGAATTTGAAGAGGCTATAAAACGCAGCTCGAGCGATGCTATCTTTATCGACGCATGTGCAGTTTAGGTTTTAAAATTTTGACTTTGATTGTGTGCTAGTGGCAAACTGCCAAACAAAACATAAATGTAGATTAAAACGTGACATAAATATAACCTAAAACTTGACAAAAATGAATTCTAACCTAAACTTTGTAACATCTGACTGTATTTTTAAAGACAATCCACCTTTCTCGTGGTCCCGCCTCTGCCATTAAAAAGAATTAAGCATCTTATTACTGACACTATGAGAAAAAATGAGAAATATATATGAAATGTGGCAATTACATTACAATAGACGTTTTACTTAGAGAAAGATAGCAATAGAATGGTGTGGGTAGCTATAGCAGTAAAGTACGTAGCAGTTTCGCGCCAACACAAAATTTCCATAAGAAATGTATTGCGCAGAGATGTTTTTTAATTTAAAACTGTGAAGATACCACACTCATTAATGCCATTTGTAAACGTGATCGCATTAGATATTCCCTAAATTGTATAAATATGCTAAAGTTCTGAAGAAAATTTACACGACTGCTTCTAAAAAAAAATTTAAAAGTATGACAAACGCACATACCGGACTTGTAAAATACTATTAAACTACTGGGTACAAATAGTTTCTAAGGTATATGGGAGTAATCGACCCCAAACCTGACTGGTCTGAAACTTTTTTTTTAACTAATTAAAGTGTACCCAGTCGAATGGTGTTATTTTTGGAGTGCAGACGGACCCTAATGGGATCACAGAAAAACATGTAATTTTTTTAAAGAACATTATTGCAATAACAACCCTTATCATACCAACCTTGTCACCCGATAATAGAAAAGAGGATAAATAAGTAATTTGAAAAGAACATCTAATAAAAAAAATATCAAACAAAAATTTTTCCGAAAGAATGGTTCCTGTATACGAAAATGATACATCAGAAAACTTTAGTCAGGAATAATTTCGATAAGCCTTGAAGGTTCTAGTACTAGTATGACGTTAGAAATACCCGAACTAAGTATATTAACCAATTTTGTGTGACTATTTGAACATCCTCCTGGGTCGGTTGCACGATTACTGAAGACTGAAAAAAAAATTCGCAGAATGGAAGTTTTGCAAAGTGGAAAATTGAATCAAAGCAACCGTCTGTTCTTCATTGCTAGCTATCGATACGAAACCACCCATTTCTTAAATGCAAATAGGCATAAAATTGGCAAAATTACCATCCTGCCATCTAGCATTTGACAATGATATAGGCGTAAAAGCAGCTAACAAGAATTATTTCATAATTTTCGTTTTAATGAATATTTTACCCTGATTTAGGGCCAGTTGCACCAAGGACGGTTAAATTTAACCGTACGTTAAAAACAACCGTTACTATGTTTAATCCTTGGATACTATTGTTTCTAACCCACAGTTAAACTTAACCGGCGTTGGTGCAACTGGCACTCAGTCAATTCTTTACGAGACGACTATCTCATAACTAGTTCTAGAATGTAAAAACGCCACTTACTTTATTATATCCGAATTGGAGTTCAGATTGTGAAGAAAGTAGATAAAATTCGAAAAAACCGACCATTGGGAGGTATGCTTAACGGCAAACTGGAAGTGAGATCACTGACCTTGCAAATAACCTTAAAAGATCTTCATCTTTGATAGCTTTCATTGATGATAAGTGCTTATGCGGATGTAATCTCACCTTGGAATAGTGATCAAAAGTGAAGTTTATCTAGGTCTGTTTTGCAGCAGAATTGGAAAAAGCATTACCTAGTGATCTATTTTGACTTTCAATTTAAAATTTATTGTTATTTTGTAATGCTATAAACCACAAACAGATATAATCTAGTTCTGTTACATCATCACACTAAAACAGAGATATCTACTTATTTAACAGCAATTAGTAAAATAACCTTTAAAAAAAGTAGTTTTCATAATTATGCAAATTTACAACCAAATATCTACCTCATTAACTAAACCGAAACGACTCAACCGCAAATTTAAAAAAAAGCAATAGTTTTGTAGTTTAATAAACAAAATAACAAAATTTGCATTAAGATATAGGTGACAGCACTTTCACTTAATAAAAAAACTAATTATTAAACAAATATTACGTAGTCGGAACAAGCAACATTTCGACATTGTCTATCTCAATATCGGCTATTGAAACGGAGCATGAACAAACATTTTTTTTAACAACTTGACGTAGAATGTAATCAGTCATTTCCACAACAGTATAAAAAAATAAATAATAATAAATACTTATGCGACCGTTTCTGAATCGCCCCCCGCCTTTAACTTTTTCCGTCACGCAGATCCGATTACGTTTTTGATATAATCTGTTAAGCAAAAAGGGCCGTTAACCGACATAGATTTTTACTTTCTTGAAATATTTACAAAAGATTGATTTTCCACATTTTTCTTTAAAGTTATTTAATTATAGACAACTTTTGTTTAATCTGATAAGTTTTTTTATTTTTTTATTTAATCGTACGGTACATTTTAAATATTGTATTGTGATGTAAGTGTTATGTATGGTGCCCCAGAAGATCAGTATAAACCTGTACAGTGTGGTGACGAAACCGTGTGCTATTGTGGATTGGTTCGTCTTGGCAAAGCATTTACTTCAAGGTTTAGGAAAACCACTAAAACCTAAACATGCCAACCCTTACCGGGTGGGTAATGCCTCCAGTACGAAGACGCCATAATTTTCGACAATTAAGCGAGTTTGATAGGGGTAGAATTGTGGGATTGCGAGAGGCTGGTTTGTCTATGAGAGATATAGCCGCTAGAACGCAACGGAGTTTAAACACTGTGGCAGTCTGCGTTCGGACATGGAATCAAGAGGGCCGTACACAAAGAGCGAGAGGTACAGGACGTCGTCGAAGAACCACAGAACGCGAAGATCCCCAATTTTCTGTGAATAGGCATGTGCACCACACAGTTGGAGTTATGGTATGGGGAGCTATTGCTATTGGAAGTAGGTCACCTTTGGTCTTCATTAGAGGTAACATGACCGCTGCGAGCTACATCCAGGAGGTCGTAGACCCCCATATTGTACCTTACGTTCAGACCATCCCCAACAGCACATTCCAACAAGACAACGCACGACCACATGTTGCTAGGGTTTCTTTGGTTCATTTTGAGGCCAATCAAACTGCTTTGTTGCCTTGGCCACCAAGATCTCCCGATCTTTCGCCCATCGAGCACGTCTGGGATATTATGGGAAGAAGATTACTCAATTTACCTCACCCTGCACAAACTCTAGCGGCTTTGCAGCATCAGTTACAGATAGCATGGGATGAGATACCTCTTATCGATCACCTCATTAGAAGTATGCCCAGTCGTGTTAATAAGTGCACAATACATCGTGGTGGAGCAACACATTATTAAGTTTTTTGAAGAAGTTAACAGTTTAATTTTTATCAAATTGTGATCGTTTACTAATCTAATTCGTATACACTAGTATACCAAAAATTGTTCAAATAAATTCATTATTACTGGGTGTTCTTCTTTCTATGTCACTTACTATATTTCAAGTAATCATTATGGTAACGGTAAAGGTAATCCGTTTACCCCTAAGCATTTTATATATTGATATGCTTTACTTTTGTTTAGTTATTAATTAAGTATTAAGTTTAAGTTGGCCTCTTGATAAGTTCTTCCAACGAAACGTTCACGTTGAGAGTGTCGCGGAGTGTCGTATACATTTCATGTTTGTGATATTTGTTCAATATTGCAACAACCCGTTTATTTTTAATGAATAAAAACTACATAATATAATAACGTAGAAAACAATTAGTTTAATAAATTTTAGATATTGTTATAGTATAAAAATAATTTCGTCGTGTTTATATACAGGGTGTAGAATTGGTTCACGCACCATAGGGATTTCTACGTTAAATTCTTATTGTTCAAATATTGGCTCCCCAAATTATTTTAGAGTATATAAGTTTTTTGTAGAGAAAAAAATAATATTACCGTATCACTACTTACTTATTTTGTTACTTTATATGAAAGGGTTAAAATTAAGAAAATTACAATTATTTTAGCAAAATATCGTTGAAACAAACAACAATTGTTAGTTAGCTGGCATATTAGCGTCTTAATAATAATCGCATAAGTAATTTTGAGTTAATATCATGTATTCGTTAAATGAAAAGATTCTAATGGTGAAATTGTACTATTCTGGTAATAGTGCACGTGCAATTTTTGGCACTAGAATGCATTGTCTAAATGCAAAATTACTTGCAATACTTTTACGTCTATTATTAACAACCATTCCAAAGCACTACCTATTTTTGCTAAAATAATAATTTTAATTTCCGTAAGTTTAACCCCTGTACACAAAGTAACAAAATAAGTAAGTAATGATACGGTAGTATTATTTTTTTCTCTACAAAAAACTTATTTACAGTTTTTCTCTAAAATAATTTGGGGAGCTAATATTTGAACATTAAGAATTTAACATGGAAATCCCTATGGTGCGCGAACCAATTCTACACCCTGTATACAACTGTTTTGGCGTCGCCGTATTAGCGCCACGACGTTTTGGTGTCAAAGCATTTGGGCACTGGGACTTTTTGGCGCCGAGTTACTTTGGTGCTAGGATATTCCGGCGCCACGACGCAAATTATTTGGACCATGGATGTGTTTTTCGGAAAGAATTTTTGCAGCATCCAAATCAAGTTAATTTTATTTTATAAACCTACCATAATTAGCGAATACCTTTAAAAAGCAATTGGCGATACTTTAACAATACACCTACAATCGATTTCAAAAAGCAAGACACCTGAGTTTAGAATATTATAATATTTTTATTTAGCCCTCGATTGTTTTGAAAGTTGGCATGTATTTGTATATATCTACCAGCGGTCAATAAATTTCAACTTGTAGGTGGATTTATTCGGAAATTATTTATAAATAAATCAAAAAATGGGCTGTTTTTGCATTTGTATCTAGAGCCTTGCAAAGCTCTGATTACCCTAAAATCTAAAGATATCTTCTAAGATCGTTCAAAATAAAAAAAAAACTCGTATTTTATTATCATTATTAATTTTATAGAATATACTTCTTAATCTCCAACTTTTATTTATTTTAGTCCAAAATAGTCTTAAAATGAAATATATAAATTTTAAAGAACATGCAATTACTTGTAACTAGTATATTCCAGCATACTCCGTGTTTTTTTTTTTTTGATGCAAACTATTTCTAATTCTACATCAATGTCACATTTTTTAAAAATAAAAATAGTGCAAAAAGTATTGTAGATTCAAATATTTACTCTCATTGTATTGTATTGTAAGTGCTTTTTCTCTGTTTTGTTGCTAAACAATAAACGGAGGAACGGACACCATCAGATAATAAGGTATACGATGATTAAGGATGATGATGTAGAAACCTTACCAAAAGTGTCGCCATTTATTCAAATACACAGAACACTCTCTCATTGGCTTGACGTCACAACCTTCATCGTGAAAATAGCGTGAAATACCGTATTGTGATTTTCATTGATAACGGGTGTTTAAATAAAAAAACTGGTCTAGAATGTATTCAAATACACAGAACGCTCTCTCATTGGCTTGACGTCACAACCTTCATCGTGAAAATAGCGTGAAATACTGTATTGCGATTTTAATTGATAACGGGTGTTTAAATAAAAAAACTGGTCTAGAATTTTCTTTGACATTTGGTAATTATAAATTTTAACAAATAAAGATTCCACTACACCACGCGTTATTTTGCTGTACACTGTAAAAATAATTATATCAATTTAATTCCACGGCCTGCCCAGTCCAGTTTTTTATTTGGACACTCGTTATTTACTATTTAAATTTATGTCTAGTTTGGGAGTTTGCCACTAGCAAACAATGAAAATCAAAATAACATTTAAAAAAAAACCTACGCTGCGCAGGCCTCATTGCTCAGGGTGCGTTATTTAGTCTCGCCAAATTCATTGAATTTTATTTTGCACGTATTTCTGCGCAAAGCATTTTTTGAGAGATTTCATTATTTTTACATGATTCTATAACGTAAATACCATGGTTTTCGTTATTCGTTATAATTAGAGAATAGTGAACATACGGATTGACAAAATTACCAACAGCTCTTAACGCATCGTGTGTTATAGCTGCTCTTAGTCATTTTTGTGAATTTCACCACCGACCTAGCCTACACTTAACTATGAGCCTCACTGCCTCAATAAAACGAAATACGTGTACGTAGACGTTCTTCTGCAATTGCCACTACCACTGTTTTATTCAGTTCTTTGTATTTCATTTCTATTTATAGTTAATAATAATATATATTTAAGAAAATTATACTTCATTGTTTAGTCATAAACGTAAAAGGAAACTCCAGCGCCACAAAAAATATACAGGGTGTAACAAAAAGGTAGGTCATAAATTAAGCCACATATTCTGGGGCTAAAAATAACTCGATTGAACCTAACTTACCTCAGTACAAATGTGCATGCAAAAAAAGTTACAGGGTGTCAAAGTTATAATTTTGAAAAGTTTTTTGGTAATATTTCCCTTAATAAAAGCACGATTTTAACGAAATTTGGTATTCAGAAGTTTTTCAGCATGAGAAATCTATATCACAGTTTTGATGTACATTGTAGAGGGCGCCACCAACAGCACTTCGGGTACATTAAATTGTTCATAACTTTTTTGCCCTTCGGTCTATTGGATTGTTGTTCGAAGATTTTCATTCCTTGACGTGGATGAACTCAAAAAAGTATACTTGAAAGATGTCTATTCTGTTTCTGTTTCCAATAAAATTGACACTGAATCTTGAGTTGTTATCGAGATACGGCCTCTTTTTCATTATACCACAAAAATTCCGAATAACAACAAATAAAGTATAAATGAATTTTTAAGTCCCAAAATTTTTATTTAATCTTACTTATTTACAAAAAAAATTATAACTTTGACACCCTGTAACTTTTTGTGCATACACATTTGTACTGAAGTAAGTTAGGTTCAATCGAGTTATTTTTACCCCCAGAATATGTGGTTTAATTTATGACGTACCTTTCTGTTACACCCTGTATAATGTGATCACAATTAAATATTTTCATTTTAAAGATATCCAAAACACCGTCTTTTAAAATCATTCTTTAAACGCGTTGCCATTGGTAGTGACGTCAACACTCCTGTAAATGGTGGTTTGTTTACGTTTTACGCTTGATTCAGTGGTCATCTTTGTGTTTATTGGAATTAAAAGCGGGTGTTTATAATTGTATGATATCGGAAGAGTTCATCTTTACATATTATGTTATTGTGATGGACTTTATCAAGAATGATGACGAACGATTCAATTACGCGGAGAATAGAGTTGTAAAAGCTACATCGTAAGTAATACCATTGTAATACATAATTCACATTAGGTAGACACTTTTTATTTCAAAAAGAATTTGTGCTTCATATAATTACTACAGGACGCGATTGAGATAAATTGGCAATGAGGCGAAGCAACACGAGCACTCACAAGACATTTTCTGAAAGTGTAATCCACAAAATTTTTTATGCCGACAAACTTCAAAATATTTACAAAATTATTTTTAATTTAATGTTACTTTTGTAAAGTCTAGGCCGGGAATTTGATGTTCCCGGCCGATTTTGAATCCTACAAAACTGTCAATAATGACCGGAAGCATGAAAAAGTATTTTTCATTACTCACGTGTTTTATTTGCCTCGGCTATCGCCTCTGCGACTAAAACACATTCATCACAAAAAATCAAACTTTAGTGCCTTGATACATAAATAACTATTTATTTACAGTGTTATTTTTATACATTATTTAAATAAAAACACTTTCACCTGTATAACAACACTAAGTACTAACGTAAAACACCACTAATTTACATTTTGTTATTTATACAAGGAATGACGTCACAATACAGACGACCTTCTATTGAACTGTTTCGGCGCCAATTTCATTGTTTGAATTAAATACACTTTTTAAAAACTACACAACGATTTAAAATTTTTTTTACAACTGGCGAACGTCTTTTATGTGTATGGGCTTCAATTTTACACAGTCCAGGGGCCTCAATACGTCCTTGGCTAGAATCATTAATTTATGTTTATAAAATTCCCTTAAACCTTTATTACCGGTATTTCTTGCAGCTTGACTTAATCATTTTATCAGTTTATCTATATGCAGTTTTTATATTCGCATAACTGTCTCTGTTATTGTTTTATAGTTATTTGCTACATGACTAGCACAGAAAGTGACTGATATCGTGCGAGGGAAAATTTCGTAACAGGTGAACCCTAATTTTTAAATTGGCTGATATCGTCAACTTTCTTGAATACTAGATTGTACGGAAACTGTCACTTTCGTATATGGTCGTAGGAAAAATTTATTTCGTCATGTTCTGAAAATAACAGACCTTCCAGTATTTCTGTTTAAAAATACTACTTTTTTCAATTTTTCTTCTGTATCGTAAACATATATAATGCAGTGCACTTGTGAACTATTTTTACTAATAAATATATTTTTTATTAAACTGGTAATACATCTTCAACTCCCTGTATTGAATGAAAATAAGGAAAAATATACGCGGTTAATTGAAAACACAAAAATGAACTGGGAGATAGAATCGTATCGTTTCGGGTATATATTTATAATTTGTTATACAGCATGCCCGGAAAGTATGGAATATAGCGAATAAAAGTGAAACGAATGACTACATTTTTTTATTGAATTAATCTAGAGCGTTTACGATTTCACCCGAAATTTGTTTAAGTGTTAAAACTGTTGGGAATTTTTCGAATTTTCCTTTTTCCTAAACTTCCCGTAGCAATTACGAAAACAAACCCGCAGAACACCCCAGATAGAGTCATTGTGAATCAAGCTATTAAAAAGGATTAGCAATTGGTAGACTCCTGGAAATACAATAACCGAATTAGATTATGAATGACAGTTGTTATTCACTTTTGAACATAGTTTTGATGCGAAATTTTGCTACCTAGTTTTTCGCAAAAGTCCATATGAAACTAAGTATAGATATTTTACACCTCACATCTATTGAACAACTGCTGTGATACCAATTTATGGGGACTGTATACAAAACATAAACATACTAATAAATATAGTAGACTGAAGTTTAGGAATAAAATACTCCATTGGTCATTTTAAAACATTGCATATCTAGAATCAATGGTAATAAAGGAATTTATACTATAAACAGAATTACTGTCGTCGTATTCTTGAATTCTTCTTCACTACTTATTTCCGTTTTCCAATTTTATAATTACTTAGACCGTTCCTCAGTGAATCTCCAGGTCCCACAACAATTGATGACATAGGTATTTACTTTCTATCAATAATTGATGTACATAATACTTTGTTTCCAGTAATACATCAAAAACAAAAAAAAACAATTGGATTTACAGTTAGTAATCAGTAAGAAGAATCAAGCACTCTTGCTATCAATTAAACCACTTGGAACATGTGTTCGCACTTGTTTTGCCTTGAAAAGCATAGAACAAGTGCACAAGTAGGTACAACTCCAATCAAAACCGAAGATTTAATCTTTAGGAAGTTCAATGTTCGCACATGTATTGAGATAAAACAATACAAGCAGTCCTTGAAAAAATGAAAAGCGATTTTGGTTCGAGTAACATTAATTGGAATCAAGAACAGTAATTGTGTACTGTACCATTTTGGATAGCCCTCGTATTAGGAATTTTAGCCGATAAAACGAATCTACAATGTATATGAAAGAAAAATGTTTGGGATGGAACAAACTCGTTATGAATCAAGGTGAAGGTTACTTCACAAAGGTGACTTTCACAGATATATCTAAATCATTGTCAGTGTATAAAACTATTCATTTTCTGCACTCGATTAAGAAAATTAAATTCACGCTTCAAACTCCATTTACTTTTCAAGCAAAACGTGCTGGACACAACGATAAATTTGCATTGTTCTTAATTTTATCGCTGTCGTCTGCGTCCCTTTAGATTTAACACGTTCGCGTTTTGAATGACTCATGTTGTAATCCTCTACAAGAACACAGAATTGGGTCCTTCTCATCGGTAGTGTTTAGTTGTTTTTGTAAAAAGCGCCCCCTATTCGTTTGAATTTGAAAGCGAAACTGGAAATACCTTATTAAACTCATTAGCATTACGTGAGTTCGATACAATAATTGGTACTAGTACCAATTTTGAAAAATAAAAAATAGGTTATTAATACACTTACGCATGCTATTACACAATTTGTTAACCTTCGCATTTTTTACGGGCATGTAAATAAACATAACACGGCAAAAATTTTGCATAATTCTGTCTTGATAGTAAAAGTTATTGTTACACAGTGAAATATGGCGAAGCCCCGATTAAAACTGAAATGGATACCTAACGCCTACTTTCTATGCCCGATAAAGTTAATAAAATAATTGTTATGCACTGTGCGGCACAAAAAACAACATATTTAATGTGCGAATCGTTACATTAAAATAACAATCGTTTAGAAAAAGTAGAACATCGAAAATAAGTAGCTACCATGAACGTCATAGAAAGTTAAAAACTCGTAAAACACTAAAGCGCCGCTTCTTTATTCCGTGATAGTCTTTCTCCCTCGCTCCTCTTTCGACAGAAGAAAAAAAAAACAAAATAGGCACGGGGAGCTAGATGAGTAATTTTAAATAAATTACCGTAGACAACGTAACCAAGAAATAATAACATATTGTGAAGAACAAATTATAGGTAACGAACCATGTTCTTTAACAGTTTTAAGGTTTTGACATGAACTGTTACTTCTTTTCATGGACGCTCATGCGGCAAGTGCTTTTTCTAACCACAAAGCGTTATCACCAAATATGAATAACGATTTCGACATTCTTTAATACGTAATAAAATATTAAACTCCTTCGAGGCGGTGCAGTAAAGTTAGAAAAAGGTCAATGACGCTCACACAACCTTAATTTTTTTGTTATATAAGTTAATTTATTATTTTCCTTTCTATTTTAATATTTGGTTTTGCTACGCTTGCAAGTTTAATCCAAGGAAAATCGTAGGTTTTTATATCCAGTTTGTAAAGTTAATGTAGTGAAAATAATTCAAAATAATAATTAATCGGCATCCTAATCAGTTGAAAGCATTTCTGGAAAAACACCTAAAATGAATGGACAGCTAAATATGTAGTTTATCGTCATGCTCAAACTTTCTAAATAGAACTACAAATCAAATAGACTCAGCCATTTTGAAACAATAACCAAAATATTATGAAAAACTAGTGTGCCATGGGTCAACTTTTATCTAGAACTACATCATGTTTCCAATAGAACTGAAGACATGATGGAAAACATGTACTATCTGAATCAGCAAAGAAGAGCCTTACGTCATCAAGTAAATTCGTATGATTTAATATTAAAAACTAAAGTCAAATCAGAAACTATAACCATCATATAAATTGTCACTTTTAGGTTAGAATAATGAAAAATCTTATTGTAATTTACTAAAAGTGAAGAGAAAATTTTATGGAAACAAAACTATTTATTTATTATCATTGTGTTTAATTTACAAATAGTAACAAAACCATTCAATTGCAGTAAAATTATCGCACCTTCGGTAGTATTCATATGTAGATATTACGTTGCAAAGTACAATAGAGTTCAAAATAAATATTTACAAATACATACAACTAATGACATTCATTCATACGTGTCAATGTTTTACACGAGATGTCGTAAGACACACATTCTGCTTATGTTCATTGCTCCACGAGAGTTTAAAAGACCAACCGCCGTCTTGTACAGTTGTATACCGCACTTAAGTATACACCTCTGATGAGCTCATAATAAGAGCGAAATGCGGCATCAGGTGTTCTTTCGTTGCGTGTTATGCTTCTGTACAAGTTTTACTTGGCTTTATCGACACACGTGTGTTTCAAGCATTAAAGCTGTCGCTTAGATAGCGCTATGCACTTTAAACGCACACATGTCGTTACAATTAACTGTTGGCATTTTTCTTAGTTTATACTATTCATACGTGTCAATGTTTTACACGAGATGTCGTAAGACACACATTTTGCTGACATTCATTACTTTAGAAGATTGTTTAGAAAACATGGTTACTACAACTTATGGTGTTGCAGAGTATCCCTCGGTAGGTCAAAACCTTCTGTTTCTCAGGATATATTGCCTTTTACAACGTAGGGCATTACAAAAATAGCAATAACACAGACACAAATAATGAGAAACCAAACATGAATTTGAAAATAATATCAAATAGATATTCTGAAATTGTTGGTTAGGAATAACCAAAGATGTATGTTAACAAGCTGTTGAAAATTTTAATCGCTGTCCCAATCACTTTCGAAGTACTATCGTCGTAACTTTGTATTATAAGTTCACTAACAGTAAAATCTAAAACTTTTTCACGTTCGTACCATTCCAAAATTAATTCTTCTGTATGCCTCACACAATTCGCCCAAACACCGGAACAATGTTGTAAAGCCTCTTCCCACATTGCTAATATATTCTCATCTTTATAACCATCCCTTCCGATGTGATTATTATAGTAACGCATCTGCCCAAACAAGTTCAATAGCGTTAAAGTCGCAGTGGTATGGAGGTAATCCAAGAATTTCATGCCCAGCGCTCCTGATTAGTTCATCTGTTTCATATCTTTTTTCCTTATGAACTTGTTTTGATAACGCAAACAGTTCAGTTTTAAATAATGCAGAATCAAAATTGATTTTATTTTTGTTAACCAAGCTGCAATATCAGATTTTTCCAAGATAATGTAAGAAACTTTCCAATTAGTGTCGAATGATACGGAGCATTATCCATTATTATCAATGATGGTTCTTGTAAATTGCACAGTAAATGATCAACAAGCCATTTCTTAAAGAGTTCTGCATTTAATTCACCGTGGTAATCCTTATCTTGCGATTTAGAAGCAAATACCAATGAAGCATTATCGATAAAACCTTCTTTTGTTCGTGTATGTATAACAATAAATCCTTTTCCATCATACCCTTCCGGTTTCCTCACACTTTGAGTGCATTCATCTTGCCAAGACTTTCCAGAATTTCCTTTTGAATAAATCCACGTTTTACCAGGAGTTCGTAAAATGGGGTTCTGCTTCTTACGAGAAACTATTCGCTTAACCGTAGCATGAGAAATTCCCAATGCATTTGCGACACGCTGTCGATTAAGAAATTACTATTAAATAAACAATTTATATGTTACTTTAAACATTACCTCTTGTACACTGGATACTGGAATTAGTGGACCACCGTTTTCTTTTTTCCTTTGGAAATAATCCAGCAAATTCAACACAAATTGTTGACTTTGGGAACGTAAAGTTTTACCCTTAGCAGACATACCTGCTCAATTAAATACGTAGTATGAGTTCTGAAAAGAACTGTTTTTGTGAATAAAACTGACACACAATACAAGCAAAATACAAGCAATTAATACAAGTAAAATGACAGGTTATGATCGTTGTGATTGTTTCACACAGGGTCGGTAAAACAGAGATTATTTATTAAAATTACAACTGAAGTCATAATTCATAAAACAAGTAAAGAGATGAATACCTTTTATCTCTTTCTCGCGTTCTCATAATCATTCATCTTTGTTTTGATTGTAAAACAGCACATCCTCGATAACGAACGTATGTATTTGATAGTTTCGAACAGTGGTGACGTAAGGCTCATCTTTCCTGATTCAGACAATATAATCGTCGACAAGCCCACCTAAGGCGTGAACGGTAGTAGGCTTATAAAACAAATTTGCAATGAAAATGGAGATTCTTTTACACTTCAAATGAACTCGTTCGCCATAAGAAACAGAATAGTAAAAAAATAAATAAATATAGAAAACATTGACACCCAATTCACTATATCAAAATCAAAACAGTTAATTTGTAATTTTAAGTTTCCCATTAAATCATTTTTTTACGTGCCTTCTTTGTAGAAGAGATAGTGATGGGTCCATTAAAACTCCATGATACCTTTTTTATGTCGACGTTTCGGTAAGGGCTGTCCGAACTTTATCAAGGCTAAAAAATGAAGAATTGGAGTCAAACCCACAACTACATCGAACCTCATTCAAAATACAAATTGATCACTTTTAAAAACATTAATTAAACGAAGTCAATGATTAAAATTTACATAAAAATAATAAAAGAAACTTAAGGTCGACTTTAGGTTTAACTAACTATATGGAATTTAACAAACAACTAAAACTACAAAAACCCATACAATAAGAATGTGATCAATTAAAAAAACAGAATGCTTACACTTCAGGAAATTAAAACTGCAATGATATAGGGGTAGTGTAGATACGCCTTAATTAAACAGAAAGTGAAGCCAAATGTCTTCAAGTAAAAATTAACCTTCAAACTAGTAGCGTAGCAAAATAATTCAAAAACATAACAAATATGTGTTTAATTCTAGCATCAAACACATTTAATTACAAATACACTTAAGCTTAATGCCTTAATGACAATTTAAAATATAGCAACTAAACACAAACGAAAAGTTCACTACTAATGTCTATAAAAGAAGCTTCAGTTCGATACGTAGAAAATTAGAGTAGGGGCATATCTACCCCGCTCCTATAACTATGGACTGTGGACACAACCAAAAGTCAAGAATCACAAAACACCCATTAAAAATGTAGAATAAGTGTTACGACATCTAGTGTCGTCTTGTGCTAATGTAACACGTCCGAAAATGGATTATACAGCGGGCGATTCAAGATTGTTACTTTTGCGGACACTTAGTTGGCTATAATAATCAAAGGATCGATTTATCAAACTGCTTACCTGTCTGTCGAAAAAGTTCCTTTAATGAGAACACATAGGTTGAATCTGATGTATTTAGTCCAGTTAATCTCAAACAAATAGTTTACATTTCATTTCGGTTTGAAACTCTCTTGTACATAACTAATTACTCCATATCTTACAAATAAGATTAGAAGTTATGTGATGGTTTCCAATGAGAATATTGCAACACTGGAAGACAGCGGTCCGTATGTAATGACTATCTCTACTAGTCCGATTTTGATGAAACTTCATGTTTATAAAAGCGAAGTTTTGATTAAGCTCTGGTATTCTGCAAAGACGGTGCCGTAATATAGCGCCCGTAATACTATACGGTATAGTGGAGAAAAAAAAGATGACCGTAATGGCGGTAAACTATTCATGGAAACCAAGAACGTTTGTAGGTGGTGATGTGACAGTCATTTTTCTAATCGAAGAACTGGACGTGGCACTGGCAAT
This sequence comes from Abscondita cerata, assembly GCA_030710515.1. Taxonomy (NCBI): domain Eukaryota; kingdom Metazoa; phylum Arthropoda; class Insecta; order Coleoptera; family Lampyridae; genus Abscondita; species Abscondita cerata. Next base: position 41,573 of record JALBCR010004222.1, read on the forward strand.
TTTCTTAGTTTATGAACAATCATCAGACGATGAGTTTAAACGAGCAGAATAATCTAAGAATTTAAAAAAACCCAGAAGTGAAGGTACTTATGAAATATTAACTTTACAACATTTCTGTAATTTTTCGCTTTTTTATTGAAATCCGAGTACCGAGTTGCGACGACTTCATTTAACAATATCTTTAAGAATAATATTTACACAAAAAAGTTATGAGAGAAAAGTTCTTAGAAATTTTATTATCTATCACTTTTATTCGATCTATGTTTGTAAAATGTGATGTTTTTCCTATTTTTATTTCAAATAATTCCAATCCTCAAAGAAGAGGGTAAAAGGACCCCTCTGACGTTTTAACTCCGTCTTAAGGATTATGCTTGGTTAAAAATTGATTTTTGATTAATCGTAATTCCATAACAAGAGAAACAATTCAAGAAAATTGTGCACGTAGGTAGTTTGTACGTAGATTCGAATTCCAGAAAGAAAAATATATAATCCTATTTGAAATTCTTAATCCTTTCCAACATAACTTCTTTTTTTGGTGTGAATTGTATTTTTTTTTTCGAAACCAAATCAAATAAAAGTATTCATTTATGTTTATATTTTGGTTATATTTATACCAGGTATTTTGCTGTATTATTGTGTACACTGAAAAATTAATTAAATAAATTAAATTTCACGGACTGCCCAGCCCAGGTTTTTATTGGAATATTCGATACTCTCAGATGTCAATGATCTTTCTCGTAGTACTCAATTAAATCTATATCATCTACCAAAACCAGTCCAATCATCAGAAAGCTTCGCAAACGCAAAACTCCCGACCAAATTTCGAACATCATCTATGTGTTGGCTGCTTCTTGTATTCTATGCCTTACAAAACAGACATAGCTGTCGTGAAATGAGCGAAACTTCACATTTCCAGAAAATCAACTTGTTTTATGTGCAAACATGAAAAAATTACTTTTCTGTCTAAATAAAATGAGTAAAATTAATTGAATCATCAATACAGACGCACTTGACTATTTCAATTCGAGCAATGGTATGTATTTTTCTATATTTTCTGAAGAATCTCGGCTTCAGCCAAACAAACATTTTTTTTGTGTAGGCGTCAAAGCATGAGTGGAATAATCGTCCGTTGTATGGGCGTATCTATTCAGTTTTAGGTTACCGTTTAGCTTTCAATTTCTTCGGTGGAGAATTAATTCTCTTAACGTTCGAATAATAATGTAATGACATTGGGTCCGTTTAACTGCATGTATGTACATCAAGCATAACAAAGAGGCCATCATTCATATGGAACAAGTCTCGAAAATTAATTGCTAAATGAGTGTGCTTTTCTCTCCTTTGTGTGTAAAAGCCAAATGGAATAAATTTATTATTTCGGTTACTGTACGTATTTATAAAAATCTCGAAACATGTCAAAATTAAATTATAAATTGACATTTTTCAACGTGAAAATGTGATCCCTAAATCTCAAATTTTAAATGGGAAGTATAGGCTTCTGATGTATCGTTTGAAATGCCTCTCTTCATTCTCTACTCAAAAATGTTATTGTTTTTAAGTTTATTGCAAAATACGCTTTAATACACTCAAAAACTAAAATGTAAAACAAAAACCAAACTATCATATCAATGAAGTAGATGATCAAAATGTTCACCGTGAACGTCTTGGTCAACCAAGCTTATTTCCCATTTAGGTATTGATGATAAGAGTGAAAAACCATAAAAGTGTGGTATCCATTAAAAAACTTTAAATATTCCGTGGCAATGTTAGTTTGTTTAAAACGCCTTAGAAATCAGTAGTATTATTAAATTAAATTATTATTAAATGGGAAATAAGTTTCGTTAACCAAGGCGTTCACGGTGAAAATTTTGAATATCTACTTCCTTGATATTCATAGGTTTTTGTTTTCACATTTTGTATTACATTTCAGTTTTTAAGTGTATTGTGGCGTATTCCGGTAATCATATGATTTTATTTTATTGTATTTTAATTTTTGCACTAAACTTAAAAACAATAACATTTTTGAATAGAGAATGAAAAGACCTTTCAAACGATTTATCAGAATACTTACCATTTAAAAATTTGGGGGTTGACTATAGGATCACATTTTCACGTTGAAGAATATCAATTTAAAATTTAAATTTGACGTGTTTCGGGATTTTTTATAAATGTGTACAGAAACCGAAATAATGACTTCATTCCATTTGACTTTTACACATTGTATAGTCACGTACAAGTTACTCGCATAAGAACAGGCAAAGTGCAACTACATGTAGTTTAAATGGCATGTGAGTTCTAATTCAAATTTTGAATGTGGAAAAGAATGAAGCTGTGGTGTAGCTAAATGATTTGGTACACATCTGATCTACAACAATATTGTTTATCTTGAGTCCTACTTCTCTTTTTGGTGGATTAGGGTTAGCATGACTAGTTTTTAGTGGTTTACCTAATCCTTGAAGCTTGCCAAGACAAACCCATCCACCAATTCATAGTCTACCGACTATGAAAGAATTCCATGCTTTTAATTTTTGGAATTGGTAGTACCCAGAGTCACCATCAGTTATATTTATTTAAAAAATATAAAAAAAATGTATTTGGATAAATTGTAAGAGTTCTTAAGAGCCTACACTACCTTGCCAACACAAAGTAAGTTCCCATTTAATTCAATTTAATCGCGCGGCATCATAATTGCAATACTATTTATTTTTCTTAAATTTGTTTTCAGGAATAAGATGCTTAACAATTAATCTACAGATTGTCCGAACAGTTTTTCTCTACAATGTTTAATAAAATCAATATCAACAAAATTAATTGTATAAGTGTTTTTAATTAAGTATTTAGAAAAATCTTTCGAAGGATTTGTAGCATTTTTTTCTCGTTTTACGAAGTAAAAATAAAAAAAATTAATTAATTACGAATTGTTATGATGCCGCGCGATTACATTGAATTAAATGGGAACTTACTTTGTGTTGGCAAGGTAGTGTAGGCTCTTAAGCTACATGTTTTAAAATTATTTACAATTATACAGTGTGTTTCATTACTTGGTAGCGCAAGTTATAATTTTTAAATAGAACACCCTGTATATTATTATAAATTTGAATTGCGCTTACTTTACCCATGTTTATATTCAACACTTGCTATTTCATAAATTAAGGGAAAGAAAAAATATATTTTCTACCTGTAAGAAATTTCTAATATCGTCTAGGTTCTTCTCAAAGTATTAAATTTTGATAAATCTTAATTTTCAATCTATTACTTGGTGACATCTATTTTTTCTTTTTAACTAGAACACCCTGTATTTTATATCATCATACGAAAATTCATGAAGTATACTTTTAATTTTATAAAGCATTCCCTATTCTTATATTTAATAACTACCTAGATGTTTCTGTGTTTTAAGTTTACTTTTAGATTTTCTATAAATAACATTCATTGTAACACAAAATATTCGAGTTGGTTATGAACTTTGTTTCAAAACATTTGACATTAGATATTTTCTTTCTGTTTTCGTGACATTTTTCGCAACAAAAATTGATTGATATGATTTTTGTACTGGTGGAATTTATCATCAGAATTTCCCTGATAGACGACAACCAAGAGCAGAAGCTTTTAAAACTTTACTGCAACGATCTCAACGTACTGGCAATATAGGTTACGGAAAATCTGAACGAACGAAAACTGTGGTGATAGAAGAAAATGAAATGAATGTGCACCTTTCTGTTAATGAAAATCTGGATGTTAGTGCTAGAAACATTTCAACCACTCTTCACATCAGTCATTGCAATCCGTGGAGAATTCTAAAAAAGAATAAAATGCACCAACAGCATCAAGAGCTTAATGATGAGGATTACATTAGAAGAGTGAACTTTTGTCAGTGGGCAATCGAGAGAATTCGAGAGGACCCATCTTTCTTTAATTATGTTTTATTTGGAGATTCACTTCACTTCACTTGCAATTTAAAAAAATTGACTCCTTGACAATTTTAATTTTCTTAACTACCGTTACTCCCGGACCTCCCCTAGAAATAAATTTCAAAAATGTCTAATACTGAAAAAATAGTCCAATACCATATCTAGTCGTTGTACAAATTTCGCTTATCTGCCTTTTATGTGTCATGAAATATTAATTTTTCAGTAGATTAAAATTTTCGTTGCCAAGGCCTGAAACCTGGTAATAGAAGTAGTAAAATTTTAGGCGAAAACCAAAAATAAAATAAAAATTGGGGCATTGTATTTAAAATAACAAAGTTGGTATCCAGAAAATATTTTCAGTGAGTAGACCAAGCCCCTTTGTATAAAGTTACAAGTTTTCAGCTGAATCGGTATTTTCGTTTTCATTATTCGTCCAACATGCTATCGTCGAGACACACCCTGTATAATAAAGGACTAAAGTGAGTGTTTCTATCCCGCATGTGAAATTTATTGCCAGAGAGCTCGTAGTGCCCGAGGACCAATAATCACGTAAGGGATAAAACATCACTTTAGTTATGAGGGATATATACGCTATTTTTTGCACTTTCAGGAAAATATTTTTAAATAAAAAATAAATTTTTTAAAGAGTTTTTAATGATAATTTGCCGTTAGTTACGGTATCAACAATCATCGCCAGTTTTGTGTGGGTTTTCATTCAATTTGTAACTGATAAAAAAGAGTGATTTTGACTTGAATTCATATTTGATCCCTAGGGAGAAAATGAGTTACTTTAGTCTTTGTTATGCGAGACTAAAATAAGTACTTAGGCCCGGAAGTACAAAAACTATTTTTTTTTATCCAATTAGTGATTACTGAGATAGACTAACATGTTACCCTAATCGTTTTAACAATATCTCCACCAATATGAATTATACAAAGAAAGTTATGAGTGAAAAGTTGTTAGAAATTTTATTGTCTATAACTTTTGTTCTAAAACGCAATTTTCATTTTCTCTTTGTGTACAAAATTTTCAACTGAAAACACGTGATAGTCTATCTCAGTAATTGCTTAAGCGGGGTTTTCCTAGCAACGCACATTTTACGCGGCGTAGAACGTAATACAGTCGGCGTAAAACGCATTATAGGCATTTTCCTACACTGCGTAAATATTACTTGCGCCAGCGTAATGCAGTCGACCCAACAAAATTAAGTTGTACGTTGCGTGTTAGTGCTCGACATTTCAATTTTCTTTCATGAGATCAAGAAGAACCGAGAATTGCTGCTTTGTAACTGAGAAATGCTCATTCGCTGTTTCTATTTTGAAATAATTGAATAGCAGATTTTCTAACGCTACTATGAATCGTCCTTAATATGTCAATCTCTTCTTTTAAAATGTTATCTTCTAATAATAATACAGCCAAAACTTTTCTTTTGCGTGATAAACTCATCGGGACGATCGTCATTCGTGACACAACTGACAATCCTAGGAAAACACTTTACGCAGCGCCTTGGATGCTGTGTTGCGCTGACCGTATTGCGTTCTACGCCGTGTAAAAAATGCGTTGCTAGGAAAACGTCGCTTTATCGGATCAAAAAATAGTTTAAAAAAGTGTGTATAATTACATTGCAAACACCTTCATTGAAGTAAAAATGTGTAAAATTCGAAAATTCGTGTTGGTTAACAGCCCTTTTGGCTCGATTGATTATGCCCAGAGTTTAATCATATCTGCGATATTATAAATAAGGATCATGTGCAAAGTTTCATCAAAACCGGATTCGTGGTTTTTTTATTGTTTATTTACATACAGACGGACGGCTGGGAGGTGCTAAATTAGTACTAAATTTAGAGTTTATTTACACAAAGTGGAGGTGCCAACTTTACCGACGTATAAGTATAAGACTTCAGAAAACCTGAGCTTCAGCCAAGCTGTATTCGCCCTTTATCGATTAGTAATTACAGTTTATTATGATGTAAGATCAACCATGACCGTGCTTATTTTTAAAATCTTTTTATAACCCGTGATGGAACAAACGTAGGTATAAGATTCTAGTAAATTATTCATCTGCGTAGAGATGTTTATAAAATTGGGTCAAAACGAGACTCTAAATCAGGAAAACTGAGAAAAACCCACTTAAATTTTGTCATTCTGCCTTCGATAGGTATTTCGCCGACTGCTTTTATAACGGATCCTTGATTTTTACTACGTAAGTGAAGAAGTGATATGCAAAAATGCTTTAGTAAAAAGTAAGGTTGTTGCTTTCAAAATGCCATACCAACAAGGAAGGGAATAAATGGCAACATAGTCAACGCAAAAAATTGTATGAAGTAAGTATGTACGCAGGTAAGATGTAGTACCTAGTTAGTATCAAAATGTTCTGGTGCTAAATTCTGCGTAGGAAAAATCAATTTGAGGGCAACATCTTGATTCTCCATTGATTCTTGTCGAATAACTTTTTTATATCAATATAACAGGTTTCTTAGTGAGTCCTCTTCATAGTGATCCTTATTTCGTTATGCGTTCATACTACGCCAACATGATTTCAATAGCAAATGCAACACACAAGTTAACCTAGATTCAAAACATCCCGTAATTTCAATCAATTTATATTAAAAACAAAATTAGAAATGACGTGTGCTTACGTGACATTATCTTTGAAAATAAAGACGTTCGTGTATATCCACACATCTATCTGACAAAGCACAAATCAAATCAACATTTAAGCAGAACCATTTATAGTTATGCAACGCATCAAAACAACCTTCGATAGACAGTTCGATTAAACGAATATAAATTGACTCATACACTCATTATTTTTTAATAACAAAAGCAGGTACTTGGGAAGTTACTTCCGTTTCACCAATAAAATATAGAACATATTCATTAAGATTTAATTCGACAAAATGACGTAGGAGTTAATCGTTCAAACATCGTTAGGGCGTAATTTAATTGAAGATGAACAAAAGAAACGAATAAAACCCCACGATAAATTAAAGTGAAAGTATTTAAAAAAAACGGCAAAACAAATTTAGCGAGTCCAATTAAAACGTACTCCCACAATATACGAACTTATACAAAGAAGGTGAATCATTTTGAAGATTAACAGTCGAAGAGAAAAAAAATATTAGAAATTTCCACGCCCACCACTCGTGTGGGAAACTAAAATATTACGTAAGTAAAAGTAAGAAGTAAAATAAAAATTTTCGATGTTCGCAATCGTCACGTCTGTTCTTTCTGTATTGAGAGAACAATGTATTCAATAAAGGTCACTTAAATCACAACCATGACATACCAACACGTTCATCTAACACAATTATCCAATGACAATCGATGTAATGGAATCGTATTCAGAACACAAATTGTTGTTTCGCTCACAATATAGATTGACTTGCTGAAATTACTGAAAGTGAGTTCGGGATGGGATTATCGTTTTTCTCAATTTAAATGCTGTACGTTCTCACAACATTCATGCTAAGGTTATGCTTATGTGGTAATAGCCATTATTTATGCTTACAAAACCAATTGTCAATAAGAATTATTTCCTTAACACCAATGCAAATGTTAAAAGTTCAATATACAGAAATACCTGAACCGCAACGAAAACTGCAAATTATTCTACACATACTAAGATCGAATGCGCTAATTAGTAATGGTTACCGAAAAAATACTACTCCTGAAAGCCGATCTTTCATTTTAGTTTTCTGAGTTATGATCGATATGCTTTTATAAACTGAACTAGTGCTAGCGTGCGAAAATTATAAAAATCGGCTTGATTGTTATCGTTTCTAAGACTAAGAACCTTTTCAGGTCATACGTTCTCGCTTCACACGATAACTTAGACAAATCGCAATCCATCTTCACGAAAATTATTGCAGGTCTTACACGATCAGGGATATGAATCGAGTACATATCAGAAGACGGGACCGAATATTACCTTCATGTAAATGTTGGATTGTTAAAATACAATACTCCAATTATTTATAGAATTCAATTGCAGACAGTACTTTTAATTTGTAATTCGTATTAAAAAATTTTTAAATATATCCATAAATGTATAAATATGAATAATAAAAAAAAGGCTCGATTTGAAAGAGTATGAAGGATACATTGTATTCTTTAGTGGGATGCCGAACAATAAAAGGGAAAAAACTGGCGTAGCCTTCAGTATACTGAAAACCTTGCTTTAGTTTAATTATTTAATGAACAGTAAATTACTTTGTTCCACAACGGTGTCAGTAATAATATATCGGAAATTCAAAGTCGAAGCGTTGTAGATTTAACCCTGTTGTTTTTATTATTTGTGCAACTGATATACACACTTAGTAATTGCCACACAGAAATTACAGTAAGTTCGAAACACAAACTCTGATTGAACTACGAACGATATCAACGACAGTCACGAAGCAAGTAAACAATATCTATATGTCGGAACAATTTTTGGTACATTTTATTCACATGCGTTGCGTATCTTCATAAACTTCATCAATCAATAAAACGACAGTTTCCAAATTTTTTTTCCCGGCGAATTAAAGTTAGTACGTGATAATCAAACAAAAAAATTTTTGATCCGATGGCCTGCGGTCAGATGTTTTGCATATGGGTCTTATTTATTAATACGCCAGATTTGATTTTGAGCATAATATATCTAGCCAAAAGGGCCGTTAACCTACATAGATTTTGAAAATTTTGGAATATTTACAAAAGTATTTATTTTTTCTAGGTCAGAGAGGTCACTGATGACCGCCAAACAGTAATCCCGCCAGGCCAGAGCAGTCATGAGTGACCGACAATACACTGATTCTGTGTTATACTTATGACCACCCTGGCCCTTCTGTATACTAGAGTCTGTTAAGCTTTTAAAATTTAGATTGACAAACTGGTGGTATACGAGGATGTATTGATATCTAGTTAGCCTAGACCAGTTCCTTGCATAAACATTTATTTCTTATGCAACTTATTCGGATCCTTTTTTTTTTTAAACATTCTGTTTGTTATAATTACATTTTGAAAACTGTTTCGCAGCTTTTGTCGTGAAATATTGAAATCCTTCCCAATTTATTAATTGATTTTGAATTAAGAAAAGGGTCCGCACCAAGTTGGAGAGCACATTGTAGAATGTAAACAATAATACATTAGGATATTTTAATTGCATATAAAGGTGTTATGTTATCCTGACCCTTCAATAACGTGGGGTATAGAATATTTTATAGTTGGAATAGTCTCTCTCCTACATGATTGATTCACCTTCTCTGAATTCTTTTAAAAATGAAATCGATAAAATTTTGTTTTTATACAACTGGCCTGATTTTTTCATCTCCGGTTAATTTTATTTATCTATCGGTTAATCATCTTCGAAACGCGACTTTCTAAAAATTTGATTGGCTCAATGCTGTGTTTCTATAGTAGTTAACCGACTGATAAAATGAACTACAGGTGAAAAAATCAGGCCTTGGGGTCTTATTTTGTTACTCCAATTTATTCGCTTTTTATGATTCTTTTTACATAGTATGATCGTACGAGGATGTATTGATATCTAGTTAGCCTAGACCAGTACCTTGCATAAACAAAATATTGTGTTACCATATCAACGAACAATAACTTATTAGAAGTGTCAGTGTAAAGTTTGACGTCAAAAAAGTAAACCAGAGTCACGCAATAAATTAAATGAAAAAGATGTCCACCGAAATTGTGAAAATCGAAAAATTGGAGTATCGAGCCATCATCAAGTACCTGTATTTAAAAGGGTTAAGAGGTAAGCAGATTTACGAAGATATGCTTAATACCCTTGGTGATCAATGTCCTTCGTATGCGACCGTCAAAAATTGGAATGCAAAAGAGGTAAATTTTCCATTGAAGATGATGACCGATCGGGAAGGCCAGTTTCTGTGTCAGTCCCCGAAAATATCGATGCAGTTCATGACATGATTTTATCAGACCGTCGAATTGGGCTAAAACGGATATCTGAAGCACTGAATATTTCATACGAACGCGTTCATCATATGGTTCACGTCAATTTGGACATGAGAAAAATTGCTGCAAAATGGATCCCCAAATGTTTGAATGTTGACCAAAAGCGTGCAAGGATAGAAGCATCGCGTTCGATCTGTGCTCGATTTGAAAACGATGTAGACTTCTTAAACCGAATTGTTACTATGGATGAGACTTGGGTACATTTCTACGATCCAGAAACAAAGCAACAATCGATGGAATGGCGACACTCTGGTTCTCCAAGACCTAAGAAGTTTCGTGTCCAAAATCTGCTGGAAAAGTTCTTGCTTCAGTTTTTTGGGATTGCCATGGAGTAATCATGATTGATTTTTGGATAAGGGTAGAACAATAACTGGAGATTACTATTCGACATTACTGACCACTCTACGGGAAAATATTAAAGAGAAAAGACGCGGAAAGCTATCCAAAGGTGTTTTGTTTTTGCAGGACAACGCCCCTGCACACAAATCTCATGTTGCCATGCAAAAATTCGTGATTTAGGGTTTGAATTACTAGAACACCCCTCTTATTCACCCGATTTGGCTCCGTCCGACTATCACCTCTTTCCTCAACTGAAAAAAAGTTTAAAGGTCGTACATTTTCTTCCAACAAGGAGGTAATAGAAGCTGTGGAGGTCTGGTTTGCAGAGCAAGAAGAAACATTTTTTTTAAAGGTCTAGAGACGTTGCAGGTTCGCTGTAATAAATGTATCAATTAAGAGGAGAATATGTTGAGTAATAAAATATTTTGACATTGAAATTTTGTTTGGTTCTATAGTAGGCTAAGAATTTTCAATATATCCTCGTAGCTGACAGAACGAATGACATTATTTCAACCTATCGTTTTATTTATTCCATAGAAAAATGTTTACAAATAAAAATTAAACTTTGCTGGGAATTAGAACAAATAGTAGATTATTTTACTAGGAGTTAAACAATATAATTGTTGAGATTAAAAGTTTGCTGGCGAGGTGTTAGCCGAGACAGCAAATTAAGCGAAACAATTATATTTTTTAACTCCAAGTGAAATATATTATTTTTTCTTTAAGCGTTTATTGCTAGTTTTCATGTGTTATTTTCAAATTTTCGAGATTCTCGAGTCTTATAGTGACTTTTTATTCTCAACGAATCAAGTTGGTACTTTACTGTCACATTCATAATATGACATAACCGAGGTACCAACCTCTAAATAGTTGTGGAAACAAAATAACTGTTTTGCTTTTAATGTCTAGACAGTAAAAAGAGTTTTTAGCGTCTGCCAGTAGTTCAATAATATGACGTTTTATTGTCGCTTGAAGAAAAACTAAATTAATGCTTTTACCTTTATATATTATCACTTATTATGTTTTGTTGTAAATCAATCTAAACAGAAATGTGGTTGGTCATCGCATTGACCGCAGTACGTACTAACTTTCTTGACAGAGTTCTTATCAAGTTTCAACAGGATTTTTTCGTAACATCCTCTGCAGTACTTTCAAGTTTTTGCTGCTGGTCCATTCGTTTTCACAATAATTTCTCAAACTCTTAGCTTTCGACTGACGACTTCTTTAGGGTTATCCTCAGGGTTACCACAACAGTTTAATCTAAGGGTTCCCAATAGATGTGTGTCTTCATCAAGTAATAAATAGGCAAGCTCCAAGTATGTGTAGAGTTGTTAGTTACTATCGTTCTTCCAGAACTTAGCAGGTTTTCTGCTAATGACATGACCGTTTTCGTTGGAACTGATATTGCTGGATTTTTTCCTTGCCTGAATACAGCTTCATATTCCATGTGAAATCATTATCAACACATAGTTTAAACATTTTTAATCCATACTTATGAGTTTTATTGGATATATATTGTATCATACGAAACGTCCACGAAATGGTATAATAGCCGATTGTACCGACAAGACTTAAACTTAAGCTATGCTTAAAAACCATAGCAACGATTGTGTTTAAGCGCTACGTAAGTTTAAGTTTTATTGGTGCAAACGGCCATAAGAGTTTCATCTACAAATACAGTTTTTCTGGGAACGTACCTATATCTTTTGACACTTTTTACGAACATATTTATAAGTGGCCCAATCTTGTAGACTCTGTCACCTTCTGGGCAAGATTGGTTATCACTAAAATGCCACATTTATAGAAGAAGTTCAAATCTATTTCGTTCATTGTGTTGGAATGATGGAATTCTTAAATAGAGGATGTTTGCTCCAATAGTGTCTCATGGACCGTTTCACCATACCCATGTAACATAAAATTCCTAGGAAAAGCTTCATTTCATTCGCAGTAGTTGTGACACCAATCTCGAAGTCGGAAACTTGATGCTACATGCATCATTCGTCTCAAGAAGCAACTGGGTGGAATATAAATTCGTCTCAACCACCATTAGTTCGATAATTTCATTGTCAATGAATATTAGATAAAAATCTATAAGTTCAGCATCAACAAGAGCAGCTGCATATTCTGGTTTGACTCGATATTCTTCGTCATATGTGAAATTCCATGATATTGTGATGGTTTGATTCAGGGGGTTGATCTTCACCGTTTCCCATACCGAAGCAGAAATTTGCTTCAGCATCAGAAGTCTTACGTTTCTTCACTACTGAATTGCTCCTTGATGTTTTTCTACGGGAAGAGCTAGACAAAATGTCGCTTCCATTTTCATTTTCATCAGATATCGATGAATTAGAAAATGTTGAACCATTGTTTGGTGAATAGGTAGGGTCGTCCAAACTTGAAGTCTGAAAAGTTCTGGTTCACTATCTTCATCTCGTACTTCGTATGTTGCGGAGTCTGTAAGATTTGAGTCAGTCAGTTGCTTTGCAGTGAAGATACACACAATTCAGAGTAAACTCCTAATCATAAACTCTGAAAATGCCTTATCTTCATCGGCTAAATTGAAACATTTTGCTGCTAATTGCATTATCCGTCTTGTACGGTCACTCATATTTTATGCAATAATGCGGTTATTTTACTTCCCACATGCGCTTTACTCGCCTCTTATGCAGCAACTAACAACACTGGACTAGATTGCGCAATATCTGCCAATGATACCTACCAATGTAAGTTTAGACACGATTATGTGACCGCTGGCATGACCGATGCATGTATATGGGAACATTAGCCTGACAAATTTTCCAGTGGTCATAGGATTGTCTATTTTTTCTTATAAAACTAGGTTTATTCAAGAAAAAAAATACTAATTTCATCAAAAGCTTTAAAAAAATATAGCATGTGAAGGTATTGTACACGGTATTTTAGAATAATTTAAAATGCTATATTTTTTTAAAGCTTTTAATGAGATTTTCTCGAACCTTAAGAGTCCTCTCTATCCTTTTTTGCTAAAATCGTTATATCGAATAGCTAAAAACTATACTATTTTTTTTTATAGAAAGAATGTTAAAACAAGGTCACGGACACGTATGAAAAACTAGTTTCAGGGTTTACCGTTTGTAGTGCTGCTTTACAGGGAAAAATTACATGTTTTCGAAGCGACAAAATAACACCCTTATATACAATTAAAATATTCTAAAATATTATTTTTCACATTCTACAATGTTCTTTCCAACTCAGTACGGACGTTTTTTTTTAATTCAATATCAATTAATAAGTTGGGAAGAATTCCAATATTTAACGACAAAAGCTGCAAAACAGTCTTATTTTCAAAACATAATTATAACAAATCAAAATATTTTAGAGAAAAAAAGGCTCCGACATAAGTTACGTAACAAATCCATGTTTATGATAGTGAAATCCAAAATTATATTTTATCAAAAACTGTAGCCTTGACAGTGTCGCCCGTGACATAGAAATTTTACATGGGAATTGAAAAGTAGAGAGGACTCTTAAAGGAAATATAGTATGTTCAATTTAAAAAAAAATGTAAGCTTATGTTGCCACAACTCTTTGCAACACCCTGTATAATCAAAAATATTTTAAAAATGTTCACTCAGTAATTGGACTAAATGTGACAAATTTTGAAAGATATATCTAAGTTATCATCCGATGTCAGAAGTTTGGGCCACCCTGTATATGTTTTAATGTTGCTTAGTATAATTTTTTCTTGATTAATCCTAGTTTTATGAGAAAAAAAGACTAAAATGACCACTGGAAAATTTGTCAGGCTAATGTTCCCGACATGCATCGGTTATGCCAGCGGTCACATAATCGTGTCTAAACTTAGCTATATCTTCTAATACCCTTTACAATACTTTGAAATGATATATTTTTCGAACCTTAAACAAAATATAGTATAAACTAAGAAATGCCAACAGTTAACTGTAACGACTGTGAATGTTGAAAGTGCATTACCGTTATCTGGAGATTTGACACCCTGTAACTTTTTTTGCATGCACATTTGTACTGAGGTAAGTTAGGTTCAATCGAGTTATTTTAACCCCAGAATATGTGGTTTAATTCATGACCTACCTTTTTGTTACACCCTGTGTAGTATGTTCAATTTAAACAAAAAGTATGTTTATGCTGCAACGACTTTTTGAAACACCCTGTATCGTCATAAATATTTTTAAAATGTGCTCTCAATGTACTAAAATTGACAAATTTTGAAAGTGATATCTTTTTTTCAACAATGTTACCCTTCAATGGCAAAGGTTTGCGGCACTCTGTATTTAAGAATGATCTTCATAGTACTATTACATAGTGAGAACCAAAAGTCTGTCTCCCCCCTACAATTTTAACCTGAAATGTACAAAAATTTTCACGTAAACTATAATATTTTTCGGTTTCCATAAAATATTTTCCGTTTACGTTAACTTATAACCAACATATACGATATTGTTTAAAAGCTAGTTAATTGTACTAACAATCCCTAAAATGACATACACGGTGATCCATTTAAAAATTTTGAGATATTGCTTGGTTAGCATTTTCCGATAATAAATGTAGTTAGTACTAAACACAGCTAATGACATGGAAATCACATGTTAATAGAAATATATGTCAAATTATTTCAAGTTTATTTATAACAGAGCGTCAAAGTAGATGTCATTTTTACTGATAATTAGCTATATCTTCTAAAGTACCCTGTAGAATACCTTGACATCCTATATCTGTTTTAAGCACTTGATGAGATCTTTTGAACCTCAAAAAAAATATAGCATGTTCCATTTAAAAAATATATAAGTTTATGCTGCCACGACTCTTTGGAACACCTTGTATAATCAAAATATTTTTAAAATGTGCACTCAGTAACTTTAGTATATGTGACAAATTTTGAGAATTATGTTTTTTTTATTAACTAAGTTATCCTCAGATGTCAGAAGTTTGCGCCACCCTGTATTAGTACGTATTATATTAAAAACAAAAATTGGCAACTTTTTTATTTTGTCCTGGCCGCAAAAATAAAACTTGTTTATAAGTTAATTATACACCACTTGTGTTTAAACTATTTTTGTTTTGATAATTAATTACTGGAACATGACTATCACATGACGCTAATTGTTTTAACAATATCTCCAATATTAATTGTACAAAAGTTATAAAAATTTGTTGGAAATTTTATTGTCTATAACTTTTGTTTGAACTATTTTTTTCTAAAACGCAATTTTCTTGTCTTAAAAGAATCGTTTTGTCCCGACGTTGGAATGGTATTAATAAAGCTGTTTTTGATTTGATTTTGATTAGTTAGCAGCTAGCGTTTATATTAATAGCTTACCCTGAAATTTATAATTCGATTTTAAAATTACTTCGCGGTGCACTTTTTCTTTTTTCTTGAACGATGATTCTTTTTTCTGCAATGAGTCGTTATTTTCACTTTTATCAAAATTATTAAGTTGCGACGCTGTTAGACGTTTATTTTATTTTTCGAACAAAACCTTTGTTAGTATCAGAATGATATGAAGTTCTGCGAAAAACGGATGTTTTATACATTTAACAATTAAAATATCGAAACCTACTAAAGTATAATTAAGAAAAAAAGTTTTTCAGTCCGTAGGCCAGTTGTATGTAAACAGATATCTTAAGAAAAGCTTTGCCGATTTTAACTAGGACGCGATATCAACGATAGTCACTAACCGACGGTAGAGCCATCTACATGTCGGGACAATTTTGCTACATTTTATTCATGTGCAATGCGCATTTTAACAAATATTTCAATCAACGATCGAACATAGGAATCTAACATAGTATTGAACATTTTTGCTCGCCTAACTAACTAACTTACAGAAAAGACAATAGGATCAATAGAAAGAAAACCTTTTATGGTGGGGGTAAGTTTCTGAACTGTGTACAGTTAATTTTAATACTACAATATTATCAGTCAGCACTATTAAAACAATGAACAAAAATTTGAAACTTGTGCAAATATTTCGCAGGAATCGGAAAAGAGAGGTGGCATGTAATATTTTAAAAAATGAAATGTTCTAGAACACACAACCACATCAAAGGAAATCATGCGGTTTTCGGGAAATTTCTGTTGAAGTTGTTTTATGTAAGTCGTGAGAATAAACTATATTAAAAAAAATAAATCACCTACATAAAACTCAATCAAGAGATTTTTGGCGCAGATGAAGAAAGTAGAAATGCGTTTTACTTTTACCTTACCTAATGACCTTAATGTTTAAAACACGGGATATTGGGTTCAGCACAACCCCATAATGTTCGATAATGTTAATACCTATAGCTCCACCAGAACTCAGTATCCTCAAAAAATGAATACCTGGGTGGGATTTTTAATGATAATGTCTTCTCGGTCGTTCCATTTGAAATTAAAGTACATTCAGATTCAAGTATTTAGATCTTTTAGTAACGAAGTTGGGACCTGCGTTGGAAAAAGTTGGAAGAGAAAATCAGGAGATCTAGTTCCAACAAGATGTCAGTCCCGTGCATTTTGGTTTAAATGTTAAATACTTTTTAAACAATTAATTTCCAAATTATTGGGTTGGTAGGAGTGGTACTATAAATTGGCCTAACGTCCCCTAATTTAGCATCTTGCGACCTCTCCTCGGGTGGAGTTTAAAAACGATTATTTGAATATTTATTATAATTTGTATCGCTATTGTTTTTCGAATTTGTAATAAAAAGTATTTAAATTTTGTCACAATCCAAATACTTGCAATATTCATACATGTTTGAAAAAAGTGGGAAAATATAATTTTTACTCCTGATAAATAAGATGGGGAGATATGTGACGGTTTCCAAATCGAAAATTATGACATACTTTTTTCCAACGAATTAGAGTTATTACGTTAAGCAAAAAAAATTTATTGTCTGAAGCCCGCCAGCGGTCGGTATTTAAACACGATATCTAAAAAACCACTGGTCCGATTTTTATGAAACTTGGCCTGTATGTGTTATTTATAATACCTCAGATCTGAATAGATTTTGGGCACAATTCGTCGCGCCAAAAATTTAACAATTACTCCTAATGTTCAAAACCGTGGAGGGTATTAATTACCTTCACTTTTGTAAACCATCCAAATTTTCCAAACATTGGCGCATACCGTAATATTAAGTACCATTGCCCTATAATATAGCTGACTCATTCCCGACCATTGCAAAATTTTTTCAAGCATTACGGGATTGTTATTCCATCAAATTTTTGTACGCAAATTTTATTCGCCTTTGTTCATGGGGGTCATGGTATGTGCTATTCATTTGTGGAGCATTTTTGAATGATTTAAAGAAAACTCATATAACGATGTCTTACTTAGAAAGCATTTTCGGATTAAGATAATTTGAGTTAAAAAATAACCTCTAGTACCTGTACTTAGTTTCGGTTTGGCAGAAGAGTTTCTGGACACCCTGTATTTATGAACATAAGTGAAATGTGTGTCTTACGACATCATAAAGAACAGGTAAATAATAGTATAAACTAAGAAATGCCAACAGTTAACTATAACGACAATTAGATGTTAATTTGCAATATCGTCATCAAAGCGATAACTTCAAATGCAAAACACTCGTGTCGATCATTGTCGTTACAGTTAATTGTTGGCATTTCTTAGTTTATATTTATGAAGAAACATTAAATCGTCGAAAACATTATTTGGACTCATCTAAGAAATTTTTATATCTTTGCAGCAGCATCAAAACAATAATGTAATATTTCGGCAAGAAGGCGCTACTGCCACAATTCTCGAAAGGTAACAGATTATGTACCTTTAAAGTTTCCTAATTTCTGAACCGATTCGTTGTCCAGACCGATCTCTAGATCTTACTGTTTTAGATTATTGCCTTCGGGGATTTTTGAACGATGTTATTATAATAAAAGATAAAGGAACAGTGATGCAAAATAAATTAAACAAGACGGCGATGCCAATTGTGTACAATTCATAACGGTGAACAAGTTAAAAAATAATTGTAAGAATCCACTGTCGAGGAGTCATTGTTAAAACAAAAACGTTTTCCGGGATTGGACCGTGTCGAAAAGGTAACTATAGTTGTCAACGTTTCGCCACCTATCGTAAGGGGTTTCATCAGGGCGAGAAACTAGAAACGAAAGTTCAAGGTAGACTACTAAAAATCAGATAATCAGGTGAAGACGTTTTTGTTTTAAAAAATAATTGTAGATCACTATTTATTCATGACGTATGTGTTAAAAGTTTTTTATCTTCAGAGCGTACTGTTTCGTTACTGCTACGTTGAAAAAAAAAATAAACGTGAATAAAACTATTATTATTCATTTAAACTAGATTTAACCATATATGTTTGAAAAGCAATAAATGAATGCTTTTCACAAAATACAACTTTGTCATAACTGTTAAATCATAGCTGTTAAAACATTAGCAAGGGATTCTAATTAAAAAATAACGTTTTTATCGATTTTGAATATGTAAGAGTGTTATTCTAATATTGTTCCATCACTCGAAAACAGTTAGATGTATCAAACTTTGCTTTTGAATTGAGTTTATCTCTAAAAAAGAGCCTTGGACATTGACAACAGATATTCTCTATCTTGTATAATAAGAGTACGTCACAAACTTTGAAAATTCTATGTTTTTTCCTAACGAGTTATCCTTCAACGTCAGAAGTTTGCGCCACCCTGAACAAAAAATTGGTTGCATGTATCGACGTCTGTTTATAACGACACAGCCCCTTGGTGTCTTTATAAGCAACTTCCAATGAACCTAAAATCGACAAAAATTGAAAATTTTCGTTACGGATCCTCGTGAAACACATAATAATCCCTTGGCAGTAAATTATCAGATGATTTACACCACTGCAAAGTGATACAATTTTTTTTACAAAAACCATTATCTGAATCAAAACCACTACATCCCTGTAACAGTAACATCAATGAGAAAGAGGGCGAAAAGCAGAACCCTGGAATGATATACGGATAAAATACACCTTTGGGAACGAAAAGAGGCTCCGTGTAAAGACGCCCATTAATCATTCAAAAACCCAGTCGGCCTCGTGTGATACAATTTGTATCAGTTGGATCACAGTTAACTTGTTTTTTTAAATCAGAGGTTGAAGTTGGCGTTGACGTTTTTGAACCGTTTGATAACTAAAATATCAACGCCAACTTCAACGTCGGATTTTAAGAAACACACGTTATAAATCCGTTAATTTAAAAAACATTGCGTAACCGGCATTTCTAAAACAAATATATTTGTAATGCAAATATTTTTATGCATCAACGTACACATAAGAGCCCATATTTCCTTTTAGCTTAATCGAGAGCTTAATAGATTAAAAATAAAAGTTTGACATTGATACATAAGGTACGTTTATTAGAACCCACACGTTCACCCTCTACAGTATTAAACGAATTTATCACGCAGATATAATACACTTAACCAAAACGTAATAACTCACACTGACCGAATCCCCAAAAGTATTCCGATAATTAATTTAGCAAACAATACTTATCCATTAAATATGGCGCAATCCGTAATGTCAACAATTAATAATTCATTAATACAAACCAAATTCGTAAATATTTTAACCTTTTTATAGGCACTTTTTTCTCTTATAAGGAAAATCTACGTGATAAATTTAAACAATCAAAGCGCGCTCTGCACAAGGACTCTCAATTGTTTCTCTTTTCTAAATTAGGTTTAGCTGACATTACTACAAAATAAAACAGATAATTTTGAGATAACCTTGATAAAGTGATAAAGATTGTTAATTAAGTTGGAAAAAAAACTAACACGTAGTTTTTTAGTAGTTGATGTAGATGCGAAAATAAAAACCGTTACGTTTATTCTGTAACAAAAATAAACTTACGTTTCGCAGCTGTGAGAAGATCTTTAACTTCTTTAATAAGTCTTTAATTTGTTGACTTGTATTATCTAATTTTTTTCGTGTTGATGCAGATTTTCTCTGAAATATGGACTGTCACTCATGCATTCTGTAAATTCTAACGGTGGAAGTCCAACACCCATGTTTATTATGTACAATTTACATCTGGATTATCCACTACGAAATACGTAACACACTGTTTCGGTACACACAACTCTTAGAAAGATATTCGTAACACTGATTGAGGAAAACATGACAACCTGTGGATTGTATGTAAATAGCATGCGCGCGAGCGCGAACGTCGAAAGAGAAATGACGCCACCTTCTAGAGACAACTTTCAAAACAAAATTGTGAAATGCAGAAATCTACACTAATGTTTGACGTTTGACACATAACAACAATGAAAATGTTTAGTTGTCGGGGAAAAATGTTTTTGTAGATTCGCGCCAATAATAGATTGTTCCAAAATAGAATATTTTTAACTTTGTCCCAACAATGCACGTCCTACCAGTCGAATTAATTGAAAGAATTTTATACTTCTGCGATGGAAAGACATTAAAAATTGCTAGACTGGTGCATCCTACTTGGGGTAGTATAGTGGAATTTTTAACAAATGTAAGTACTCTGTTTGTGTTGCAAAGGAAAACAAATAGATTTACAGAAAACCAATATATGGAAATGGTGTTGCAATGAAGAAATACCAGAAAATGAATTGTCAAACTATATGGAAAAATACGAAAATATCATCGACGATGATAAATGGCTAAATATATACAGTAATTGGTATTCTTGGCATAACATTGGCGAGAATGTACAATTTGACATTGTTTTATGTCCTGTTGATGTGCCCCGAATCACTTACGTAGCTGTTTCCGGTATTCCAACAAATTGGTATAAAGTCAGTCAGTAACAATGAAATTGTAGGCACTTTTATTGCTGTGGGGTCTGAAGATGGTCGTGTGAAAATTTTTGAAGAGACTTGGGGTCTATTACATACAGCACGTTACCGAGCAGTAAGAATTACGGAAATTACATTTATGTACGGTGAGTTTTGTTTTTTTTCTCTGAAACACTGGCGATTCAAATATAAAAGATGTCCTTTAATTATTTCATTCCAAGTTTCATTCTTTAGCTCTTTCATACATTCTAGTTGTTGATGAATATTTTCAGTGTTTGTGTATATATTTGGTAATATTAGCAAATGTAAATGCAATAAATGTTCTGTTCAGTTTCATAAATGCCTTTGACACATACATATCAAGTAAAGAATTTTATTCTTATGTAGGTACTTGTAGTAGAAGAGAATTAATTTTCATAATTGATTTAGTTTTTAATAATTACCATAAATCATTCGAACCATTTTATCTCTTATTTTATTTATTGACGCTTTGAAATAAGATTACAATTCTATGAGATGCATGTTGTTTATGCAACCAACATTACATCACAGAAAAATAAACGTATTCAGAAACTTCACCGATCGTCGGCACTTTGATGTTGGATGGGAAACATTTTTCTGGCACTCGCCGTGGACGTCCTTTTTAGTGAATATGAATTGAGCCGGCTGTTTAGATTTTGTACGGAGTATACGATTTCTTCAAAAGGCACATTCTTTCTTTTTTAAGGAATTTCAATAAACGGAAATAACAAAAAAAGTGTCTATTTTGTTATCTCCCTAAGAGCTTCGATGTTTTAATTTAAACCAAAATTCATCAGGATCGCTTTACTTTTTTCTTACACCCTCTACATACATTACTCTTACCCTAAAAAACTCTTGCCAACTTAACTTACATGGCGCGCAATTCAAATTTATACCTAACAGTTCGCCATTCTGACAAATGATTGACCTCAATCATATTTAGAGTTTAAGTACAAACAAACTGAATACTACAATACAAAACTGGATAAATCTAAAGAACAACAACTAAATAAACGCAAAATTCAATAATACTTAAAATTAATACAACTTAATTATGGATCTTGCGAAGCGGAACAGTGCGTATTCGATGTAATATCTAACCACGGTTTCATTCTTCCTGCTTCGATGACTCCTTTATACGGTAGCTGTGTCACTTCATGTCCTTCGATGTCTTCTACAATGTACCTATCGTGTTGTAGGACTTCCTTTACAATATATGGCCCTCTATACTTTGGTAACAGCTTCTTGTTAACTCCTGCAGTAGTATCATTGTTAATTAACATAACTAAATCATTTACTTTGTAAATGTGCGGTGGTTTATGACGTCTATCGAAATATCGCTTACTATATCCTTGCGAATCTCTCACATTGGCTTCAGCTTCTAACCGTAATTTGTTTAGGTCTCTTTCTACATCTACTTCGACATTTAACAATTGTCCCAACGAATCGCGCTCGTCGCCCTTTGATTAATGCCGAACAAAAGCATACTAGGCGAAAATCCAGTTGACTTATTGACTGTATTGTTAATTGCATACTCCACCTCAGTAATAACTTCATCCCAATCATCTCTTTCATTCGTTAGTTTACTTATCATTGGCGTCAACATTCTGTTTATTCTTTCTATTTGTCCGTTGGCTCTTGGTGTACCAGTACTAATTAAAACTAATTTAATTTGATTTTCAACTAAATAGTCTCGAAAACTTCAGAGGTATAGCATGTTCCTCTATCAGCTATAATTCGTGAGGGTTTACTGTATGCTCTACAATAGGATTTTAAATGCTTCAAAACTTCCTTTGATGTTGTCGTTTTACATGGATACAGCCTAACAAACTTACTGAATCCGTCGATAACTTCGAAGATAAACTTGTGACCCGATTTTGATTTCTCTAGGGGACCATAATGGTCAATGTGTATCGTATTGAAAGGTAAGTTACCTTTTCCTATGCTGTGCAGGGCTCCTTCAGGTTTACCATAAGCAGGTGAGTATACAATACATTTAATACAATTATCTATATATTCTTTAATTATAGGCTTCATACCTGGAAACCAGTAATTTCGTAAAATAACTTCTTCCGTTTTCTCTATTCCTTGATGTCCCATTTTATCATGACTAAGAGCAATAACATTATTTCTCATCCGTTCAGGAACATAAAATAGTAATTGGTTTTTATGTTTCTATAAACTAATCCTGCTCTTAATTCAAAGTGCTTATCTTCCTGACTTCCAGTTTTTGTCGTATTTCAGATATCACCGGGTCTAAAGCCTGAAGCACTGATAGATTTTCTGAAAACTTCGTTCCTCAATCACATAAACTTCAACGCATCTGCTTAAAGCATCAGCGTGTTTCATTCGATCGCCTTTCCTGTGTTCTATTTGAAATGAATAATTATTTAGTATTAGTGACCACCTTAATATTCTTGCATTAACTGTTTTCCTTTCTAACGTCTGCTTTAAACTATTACAATCTGTAACAATTTTAAAATCTATGCCACTAAGATAGATTCTGAACCTTTCTAATGCGTAAATTATTGACAACGTTTCCAACTCAAAGCTGTGATACTTTGATTCTGCTTCTGTTGTCCGTCTACTAAAATAGAATATTGGGTGAAACTGACCATCAGACTGTTTCTGAACTAACACCGAACCAAATCCATGAGAGCTGGCATCGCAATGCAGTTGGGTTTCCGCGTGTGGTGAATACAAAGCTAAAATGGGCTACTTGCTAATCTACGTTTGAGATCATTGAAGCATTTCAACTGTTCCTCATTCAAATGAAACTGTCCATTCTGTTTCAGAAGATCATACAAGGGTTTTGCAATATCTGAAAATTTGTTTATAAATCGGCGAAAATACGAAATTAATCCCAAAAGCTGTGAAGTTGCTTACTATTCTGCGGTGGGGATAATTTACGACTGCGTTAATGTGCTCAGCGTTAGGGCTTATTCCATCCTTCGTAACTACGTACCCTAAATAATCAATCTTCGTATTTAAAAATTGACATTTATCAAGTCTCAAACACAACAAATTAGCTACCAAGGTTTTGAATACATTTTCCAACACATCATAGTGTTCAGTTAGGGTTTCTGTGGCGATCAACAAATCATCCATATAGATCATGATCTTATTGTTATCCAATAAATCCCTAAAGGCATGTGAAATAAATCTCATGAACATAGGCGGACTATTTTTAACCCGAATGGCATTTTTGTGTATTCAAATTGTCCTCTTTCCGTGACAAAACTTGTTAACTGTCTTGAGCTTTCTTCCACAGTAACGTGATGAAACGCGTCTTTTAGATCAAGTTTTGTAAAATACTTCTTACCCTGTAATTTATCCATCTGGATCTTGTATCGAAGGTATAGGGAAGTTGTCCCTCAAAGTGATTTTATTCAATTCTCTGTAGTCCACGCACACGAGGTTCTCCATTTTTCTTCCTTACTAATACTACTGGGTGAACTATACGGTGAGTTACTTCTTCGCACTATTCCTCGCTTTTCAAGATCCATTACAATATTGTTTACATCCTCCTTGTCTTTGTATGACATACGTCTCGGTCTAAAAAAGAAATAACTATGATTCGGTTCGACATTGATTTTCATTTCTAAATTAGTGGCCGGTACCTTCGGCCTTTCCGAGTTTTCATAACAAGTAACAAACAATTCCTTTACCGTGTTTTTACATCCTGATCATCTATTCCTACATTCAATTCGAATTCATTTTCATGAACATACTCCACATTCAAAATGTCATTTAACACAACTTCCTCTCTAATTCGTTCTAACTTTAGAGTTTCATGTGAAAATTCTACCCTTAAATTATTATTTTTATACAATCTCTACCAATTAAACAATCATGACTCATCTGTGATCTGGTACAACAAGAAATTCAAAACGTAACTCTAATCCTTGTACACTACCATTACAAAGTAAGTTACCTAATATCTCAACCTTACTACCATTAATTCCATTATAGCTATCACCCCTTTGTCTAATGATTTCAACAAAATTGTCTGGAATCAGACTTCTTTTAATGAATGATACAGGACTACCAGTATCAAATATAGCTATTACATCTACACAAAAATCATGTTTACTTAACTTAAATTGCAGCAAATGTGATGGATACTTGTTTCCGGTTTCTATCAAGTGTGATGTACTGTCTGCCTCCTGGACTGAAGCCGAACTGGGTGAATCTCTGTTTCTTGCCCCTCTTCTTGGTTTTGTGCAGCTTGACGAGAAATGCCCCTCTCATTGCAGTTATAACAACGCACTGCTTCATGTGTGTCCTATCACTTCGATAGAAAACAGCCGTCGAACCACCCTGATCCTTACTTGATGTCGCTGGCGGTTGATGTATCTTGTGTTGAAATTGCCTCTCTCATTATGACTAACACTGTTCATAACACGCAGTAATTCCTTTGTCGAAGTAAAATCTTTAATTTTTGCTATATTCTGCAAGGAGTAATCATCCATTCCATCAATAATGTAACCAATCATATCCTCCTCAGACATATTCATTCTGTTCCCTAGCATTACTTTGTCATGAAAGTAATCTGAGAATTGTTCCTGTCGCTTCCATCTTCTCGACTCGAACTTCTTCATCAACGCTATCTTTTGAGGCCTAGCCGTGAAATTGTTTTCGAGTTCTAATTTAATGGTTTCCAAGCTCATTGTAATATGTTCAACTCGAGAGTGATACCAATTTTTGGCAACACCCGTTAGTTTGCCTGCCATTATCAAATGCATAACAGAGTCGCTTACATTATATGCGGTTTGTATAGCCTCAATTCTTTCTAGAAACGCTATTACGTCAATCTTGTCGTTTTGCCCATCAAACGTGGGGAGTAATTCCGATATTTCTTTATTGCAAAATGACTGGCCACTTCCTCTAGCTTCCGAGGTCGTTGCACTAACAGAATTGTTACGGATACCAGCATTTCTGCGATAACGGCGGAACAGTAGCTTGTATGAGGTCTTCGATTGAGAAGTTCAATGATTCGGAAGGCCCTTGATTACCTGATTCGGACATGGTTAATTCTGAGTGAAACGGCACTTTTCGGACCACGTGTTTTTAGGTTAATCGTAGTTTTCCTTTCTTCTCTAAGGATATCCAGACTCGCAACTATCCGGTAATTACATATCCGGTAATATCCCACTTCTGAAATTGTTATCTCCCTAAGGCTTCGATGTTTTAATTTAAACCAAAATTCATCAGGATTGCTTTACTTTTTTTCTTTCTTACACCTCTACATACATTACTTACCTAAAAAACTCTTGCCAACTTAACTTACATGGCGCGCAATTCAAATTTATCCCTAACAATTTATTTATAATAATTACAAATATATAATTTTAATAATTTATTTATGATATAAGTAAAAAGTGTGTCTTGCGACATCTCGTGTTGACATGGACACGTGTAAATAGTATAAACTAAGTAAATGCCAACAGTAAACTTAAAGACTTATGTGCATGGCGCCATCTAGCGATGGTTTTAATGCTTAAAACAACACGTGAGTCGATAAAGCCATTATGATGTTTTTTTGTTTGTCATTTATATTTTCTGTTATAAAATTTCTGTTAGCAAATTTTAAGACTAAAATATTTTCATCCTGGTGTACAGACATTATAAAAATTGTAATGAGAATCTGACACAAGGGTGTTCAAACGACACCTTTTCTAATTCAATTAAATTTGGTCCCTACATTATTACCTACAGCTAATATTGGGAATATTTTACAAAAAGTGTACAAACACAAACGCTCTTCTCAAACGAGAAATTTTCATGTTGTTAAGAAATCCCTTATGTAGTGGGGGCGCGCGTAATAAAGCTGGCAACTACCGTTATTGTAAATGACGAATTTAATTTTTTTGTGCCTATACCGATTTTGCTTATTTTAGACCAAATGATTTGCGCTACAATTTTAAAGTTATTTTACAATTCGACGAACTACAATGAGATTTAAATAAAAGTGAATTTCTAATAGGTAATTAAAGAATACGACAATATGTTGGTCGTTTAAACGTTTGTAATACATTGATGTATTGTTTTAAACACCAACGAGTATTAAAATCAATTGAACATTATAATTACACTTACAAGTGCGTACAATCTTTTTTCAAATATTGGGTTTCTCCGCCACAATCGGCCATACTAGTAATGTGCGCTGGGCGAGTGCGCGAGTTTGATGAAAACCCAAAAAATCTCCTGAGTGAAGTTTCTGAATACGTTTATTTTTTTGTGATTACATGTTTTAAAAACATTACTGACTCAACATTAGACCACAGAAAAATAAACTAATTAGACCAGGAAAGAGGGGGACTCGTAATCGTCCGCAAATTTTTGTGACCTAGTGCCTCCATTTCATAGATAACTATATTTTTATGCATTCCAGTGGCGGAACGTACAAACATTATTTGCCATCGTCCCAAGAAAGCAAATCATTCTTACAAGTAAGAGAGGGGAGACTCGAAATCATACGCAAGTTATTTTAAGTCAATTGCAAGTACAGATAAAATAATAATAATTCAAATTATAATTTTATAAACTAAGAAAAATGCCAACAGTTAATTTTATGTTTGCATATGTATTGAATTTATTTCACAAATGAACAGTGTATACACCCTGTTCTACAGGTACATATTCGGAGTAAACCCTACTATTCAACTCATAAATTTATAGTTATTTGCTTTCCCTTTTTCAACACACAATTTATCATTTCATCAGGTTCGGTAGTTTAAACATGAGTGGGGTTGTTGTTCACAGTCAAGAATCGTGAAATTATTTGTTTGAAAGAACAGCGGAAGCAACGGACCCTTCCACCAAAACAATTCAAGGGATTGCTAAGGAAAGTACATCAAAACCTGAAGAAAGTAAGTTTAACTTACCTCGGAAAACAAGCTAGCATCCTAAATCCACCATCGACAAGTGTGTTGAAGAAGTCTTAAGATGATGTTTACATACAAAAACAATGCAAAAGGTGTTTGCAACTGTTGAAGAAAATATCTATTTAACAAGAAAATGAAGCAGTTGTCTTACATACGAAAAATTTTACCAAAAAACAATTTTCGTCACCACAAAACCAACAACAACACAAACAAAAAAATTATATATTATAAGTAAAAAAAGCAACAAAATTGTAAAAAATTTCTATTTACAACAAAAAACCAAACTTAACAAAAACCCCATTATTTTAGTAAATATAAAAAAACATCATAAAACAAATAAACATCAATATATTCAAAAAAAAATCGCACTTTTAATACTAGTTAATACGTTTAAATATTAAACGTTAACATTTATTACAAAAGTAAATTTACATATGTTTTACAAAAAAAAACATTCATTTCAAACTTACACATTATAACTTACCTTCTACATAAAAGTAACAACCAACCCAACACAATAATTCATCCGTATACAAACAAATACAAGCGGTACATCTTTACCAATATTTCAACAACGTATAAAGGTAGGTTTCAAATAGCAGAAGAACATCGACAACAGGAAGGTCTTGTTAGAAACTTTCTCAATAACATCAAAGCATACTAAGTTACTGAGAAAAATGAAAAAATTTGGTGAAGGCAAGATCATTGTTCACAAAGTCGAATCTTTATCTGCACAAGTCACATTCAAGTTGCATTGAATGGTACGATGTCAGTAGCAAGGGACCAAAAGCTCTTGTTTAAAAAAGAGAAACGCATTGTTAAAATTTCTAAATCGAGATCGAAATCAAGCAATTATCACGATGATATGAAAAAATGGTTAACCGAAAAATTAATTGTAAATGTTTGGCCTAATTCCGTGCTAGTTTCATACCTAGCCTAATTCAACGTGTGCCTGAAAAAACTGGTTTGCAAAAGTAGTTAAATGCGATGGGATTATACATATTTGAAAAAAGTGAAACAAAACTGATGAAGTGGATGATGTAATATTTACAGTGAGGCGTACCTACTGGTGAAAGTTAAGAAGAATTTACCAGTAGTGACTTGACTCGGAATCTATTTAACATGCGTTAAATCTTGGTTGAATAATTCAATTTACTGTAATTGACTCGCATTTAATTAAACTTACATATTTTGTAGTTTCATGTAAATAAAATGTGAACGTTATTAATTTTTGTATATTTCATAAAATATATTTCAGTTGTTGAGTCAAGTTCTTTTTACATAGCAATTTGAAATTCATCTAAAAAGGATTTTAAATGTATTGGTAGGGTAGTCGAACCATGAATTTTTTCCTTTAGCGTCATACTAATCATGTTGTAACTGTCTTACATTATTAATTACATTAAACATTTGTAATAACCGAGTAATAACTATGATCACTTCATCGGTGTTGTCTAATTTCTTTCATCTATTCTTAAAACGGCAAGAGTGAGATCTACGATCAAAAAGTATTTTACAACATCATTTCTTGATTTTCTATCTATCCATCGGTGTAATTATAATAGGTAATAACATTATAATCAGAGTATAAATGTAATTTTGTTGTGTTCTAAATAGCTGATACACAAACTGTGTTATGTTTATACCAACAGTAGGTAACTGAAAAGAAAAATAAGTGTTAAATCGATAATCAATACATACCTAATTTAAATTAATAATTGCACATCATAATCCATCATAATAAGTGTATTTGTTGGTAAATACGCGAAATGAATTTAATTTCTTCCAAGCCAAGCAGCCACTGGGATTTGAACGTGTCCTTGCCGCTTTAAAAAGTAAATTACGAATGAATAGTAACTTCAATTACTATATTATATAATTTTTAATATATTACAAATAAAGTCTAAAATTGGAAGAAGTAAACATAATCTACTGGTTTTGGTTAAAATTTTCATGTAAAATTAAATTACATTGAAACGTTGATGAATGTAGAATCTTTTTCTTCCCTGTGGAAGGTTACTCCGTGAACCTTTCTTTCCGTCCGATTCTTAGAACCAAAGACTACACAATTCTCCATTATAATACCCTTTTTGAACACGTATCTCCAATAAATAAAAATAATCACAAAATGCTAAGTGGGATCAATCGATTTGTGTGCCTCCGTTAAAATGAGGGACGTTTAATTTTGGTCACAACCGCTGTAGTGTAGCAGTATAGCGTACTAGCCATCGCACCCGTTCGTGCAGTGAGACATAAAACACTGCACGTGCTAGTAGTCCTATACGTGTGAATCGCCCATAGGTCGCTTGTGCTATATCGACAGTTTTAGTTAAAGCTCGAAATCGCCACGAACGGTAGGTACACTCACGAAATTTAAAACTTGGACACTACAATTTCTGTAAACAAAAGTTTGCACATTGTGAAGCGGGCTTAAGGGTATCATTTACAATTCTAACAGCAGGTAGTCTCAGCAGGGGTTATCTTATAGAAGGACTGTAGAATGAATCATTACACTAAGCACGTTTTAGAAAATAGGTAATTTACGTTGCTTACTTAATTTTTTTCTTTAAAGAATATATTTGAAGGTATCGCTAATTAAACACCATAGCTCGATTAATTATCGAATCAAAATTTTGTTTAGGAAATGTTTACAAAATAAAATTAGAAATAATTTTGATTTAAAAACGTCTACAAGCAATAACTTTTAAATTAAATCAAAAACTAAACATGGTTATTTGGGTTGACTGATTATTACTTATTTTTAAATAAATCTAACCTACTAATTATTGTAAGTTATTAAAAAAATCATTAAACTCTCTATTCATAATATTTAGTCCTTACAAAATGTATATTTTATGACGTTTCATTTTTTCTGTAGTTAATATAAAAGTGAAAATAAAAACTAAGGCAATTCTTATTGTCAACGTATATATTTAGTTTTTTGACAAGAATTTATTACATAATTATAATTAAGATACCAAGTTATAGTTTAAAATTAAATGAAAACGTTTTTTTTAAATAAAGGTATTACTATATAAATAAATATAAGAAATCAATAATGGGTGTGACCTCCATTATTATTGATACATTCTTGGAGGCGTCTGCTCATTGACGCTATCAAGGTATCAATATAATTAATATTAATCGTTTTGCGGTATCAATGGCTGCAATTAGTGCATTACGGTTTACTGGTATAAAATTTGGCCCTTGTTGTCTTCGGATAACAGCAAGTATTCGAGCCCAAACATTTTCGATAATGTTAAAATCTGGGCTTTTGCTGGCCAGGGTAACAGCTCCAAGTTATTTTCTCGTATCCAATTGCGCACAACCCGCGAAGTATGAATAGGGGCGTTGTCCTTTAACAACAAAAATACATTATGAAAATGTTAATTCAACAGATCCCGAACTATTTTTGGAGAAAGTATAGTGAAATAAGAATACTTACTTGTTGGAAAATATAATCTTCGTCTGGATAAAACACTTCGACTGAAGGTTTCATAATAGTTTCCAAAATATCTAAATACGCAGCAGAATCAAGACGTCCATCGATAGCCCAACAAACTCCTGGACCCGCGCGCTAACCCAACCCCACACATTCACAGAAAAATAACCACTTCGTTTTTTAGGACATATGTGATTATTTTCGTAACGAGTTCCTTCCATTCTAAAAACTTTTAGTGGTCCATCGTTGCGGCTATTGAACGTTTTTTCGTCGCTAAAAATCACTCGATTCCAAAATTCCAAAGGTTCGTTCACATATCGCCTTGCAAATTCCAGACGACGTCTCATATTTTCGTCACTGAGAACTTCTTTCGCAGCAGCATTATACTTCTTTATTCCCATCTCCTTTAATCTTTTTGTGCAGTTATACGGCATCCGGGAAAATGTGTATCTGCTATAGCCCTGAGTATGTAGCAAATGGTTGTTCTGTTACGTAATGAAACAACTCGAGATCTTGAGCACGTGTAGATACTTTAGGTCTACCACTTCCGATGGCTCTTTCCAAAGTGTGTTCAAGATTCCATTTTACTCGGTAATGCCCTACGGTGCTTTTGGTATATCTAACATACGTGAAATTTCACGCACGCTACGGCCCGCCGCTAATTCCGAAACAATCCGCGCTTTCAAATCAGCACCGAGATGAGGTGGCATTTTCACAACACTTGAAATTTTAAACTAAAATGGAATTTACATTTCTTACTTTATTTATTGGTTCACACTACCCCTTCTCAAACAGTAGGTAATTGTTTATTTATTACATACTTCTAATGACCAATGTAACAACCCTTAGAGCAATATGACTCAAAGGAAGTAAATTAAACAAGCAAGGATATTCTATTGTTATTGAAACTTATTCATAAAGTAAAAGCCATTTCCTTATAATGCTAATGGACAGGATTTTCTTTTAAGTATTAAGATTACAATAGAGGACTTATAAACTTTCGAAAATATCTAATTATAAATATTTACACTGCAATTGCGCTTTTCCTTAATAATTTCTTAGCAATAACATACACGTTCTTGGTTTTAAGTTGTCATAAATTTGATATGATATAAATTTGTGTTTCTAATATTACATCACAAACTAATCTTTATTCGCCAAAAATTGTTGCTTAAGTTGTAAAGCTTCGTACACACCTGAACAACAAACCGAGCAACAAACATAACAACGAACCGAAAGTCAAACAGAACGACAAACGATCTTTTATGATTTCCACAATCCGAACAACAAACGGAACGTTTGTGCTGTTCCCATAATTATTTTCAGTAGTTTTCAGTTCATATATTTATTATTGAGAAGAAAAATTGCGGAAAACAAGAAGATAGTGCCAACCAAATTTTTACGCACAAAGAAGAGTAAAAATTATAATTTACTTCGCTTTTTTTTATTTTGGAAATTTCCCGCCCAAATGATGCTAATAGGGACATCATTTTTTCTTGCATTCTTAAACACTGATTAATTTAAAACATTTTTCTTCTGTCAACTCCATAATATTACCTAAAACACAACAAACCCACAAAAGGGAGGACAAAATAAATAATTTAATTCTCCCGCATAAGTTTGTTCGCCGTTTTGTTTAGATTCGTCCAAACCTGCAAACGCATTCGCGCGCATTTTCTTTGATGTCGGAGAAAAACCGACAAGTTGCGGGAACGCCGCAAACCGTTCGTGGAACAATCAGGACTTGCGAATCTGTTCTAAAATTCGTACGTAGCACCGTCCAAATTAATGTTCCGATTGCCGTTCGGTTCGTTGTTCTGTTTGTTCCTCGGTTTGTTGTTCAGGTGTGTACGAAGCTTTACAATAAGCATATTAATATGAACTATATCTTATGAAAGGAGAGTTATGTAACTATAATTAACGACTTAACGTTACGTTAGTAGATTCCATTTACTATTTACACATATTTTCTTGGAACATTCGATAATTAACTATCGGGATATGATGACCCTATACTTCGCAGGTTGTGCGCAACTGGATACAAGCAAATAACTTGGAGCTGTTACCCTGGCCAGCAAAAAGCCCAGATTTTAACATTATCGAAAATGTTTGGGCTCGAATACTTGCTGTTATCCGAAGACAACAAGGGCCAAATTTTATACCAGTAAACCGTAATGCACTAATTGCAGCCATTGATACCGCATGGGAAACGATTAATATTAATTATATTGATACCTTGATAGCGTCAATGAGCAGACGCCTCCAAGAATGTATCAATAATAATGGAGGTCACACCCATTATTGATTTCTTATATTTATTTATATAGTAATACCTTTATTTAAAAAAAAAGTTTTCATTTAATTTTAAACTATAACTTGGTATCTTAATTATAATTATGTAATAAATTCTTGTCAAAAACTAAATATATACGTTGACAATAAGAATTGCCTTAGTTTTTATTTTCACTTTTTATATTAACTACAAAAAAAAAATGAAACGTCATAAAATATACATTTTGTAAGGACTAAATATTATGAATAGAGAGTTTAATGATTTTTTTAATAACTTACAATAATTAGTAGGTTAGATTTATTTAAAAATAAGTAATAATCAGTCAACCCAAATAACCATGTTTAGTTTTTTGATTTAATTTAAAAGTTATTGCTTGTAGACGTTTTTTAAATCAAAATTATTTCTAATTTTATTTTGTAAACATTTCCTAAACAAAATTTTGATTCGATAATTAATCGAGCTATGGTGTTTAATTAGCGATACCTTCAAATATATTCTTTAAAGAAAAAATTAAGTAAGCAACGTAAATTACCTATTTTCTAAAACGTGCTTAGTGTAATGATTCATTCTACAGTCCTTCTATAAGATAACCCCTGCTGAGACTACCTGCTGTTAGAATTGTAAATGATACCCTTAAGCCCGCTTCACAATGTGCAAACTTTTGTTTACAGAAATTGTGGTGTCCAAGTTTTAAATATCATGAGTGTACCCGTTATTAGGTCATCAACATAGAAATCATTTAAGATGACTTGAGATTCTAATGGATAACAAATTTTATATTGATGAGCCAATTCCTGCAGACATCTAGTTGATAAAAATGAATCGGAAGAAGTACCATACACACGGTGTTTTACGTATAATGCTCTAAAGGTCGACTTGGATCGAATCGCCAGACAATTCGTTGAATCTCTATGCTTTAGATCAACCTCAACTTGCCTGTACATTTTAGTAATATTTGCTTTGATAACAATGTTATGTTTTCTAAACCTTAGTAATATATAATATAAATCATCTCGAATGGTAGGTCCTACTTTTAGTAAGTCATTAAGAGACAATCCACAAGTTGATGTACAACTACCATCAAAAACGACTGTATGTTTAATTATCAATCAAGAATAATTGATTACAATGTGATGTGGTAAATAATATATAAGATTGTATGCCATATGTTGTAGATCAACTTTTGATGCATGACCCAACTTCTATGTATTCTTTAATAAAATTACAATAACTTTCTTTCAAGTGCATAAAATTTATTTTCAGCCATTTCCTTCGAGTTACCTAACTGTAAATAATTTTCTCGAAATGGAAGATTTATGTGGTTTCGACAAAACTTTTCTCACACTCAATTCTTTTGTGAATGATTTGTGAAAACAGCCTTGTTCGATGAGCCAAAATTTTTCAATTTGTTCTGCAACATTTGTGTTTGTAGAAAAATTACATTGCAAATCGAGTTTTCTATGTTAACTAATTGGTCCTGAAATTACCCATCCTAACTCCTCAGAGTTTTGCAGAACAGGTTGACCCTTACCAAGTTGGATTTGTCCTGACTTTCAGAGATCATAAAATACAGGTGCTCTAATAAAATCGAAGGATTTGATAATTCTACAGTGTGTCCATTTAGTAAAAAGTGTGAGCAGGCTTCCCAAATAGACTAAAAATTGCACATTTCCAAAATATGTTCATATACAGTGTGTCCAAAATTCGATGCTCACCATTGGTATTTTGGAAACGGTAAGAGTTACAGGGTCGGTTAAATGGAACAATATGGAGGTATTTATCTTACCTCTTCAGACCTTCTCTTGTTTTTCCAAAGAAATGCGTTGCCTACTAGATATTGCAAAAAAGTGAAAATCGGCATTTTCTTTAAACTTGCGTAGAATCCACACTATTTATCCTATCAAAAATATGTAAATATAAAAGTTGTAGACATTTAGATATTGAATAATATGCGTCATTAAAATATTTTTTTGCTTGCATCAGTAGCGAAATATGACCCAAAGTTGCATTTTTTTAAATGGAAATGATAATTTATTTTTATACAGTTGAATTACTTGATTTTTTTCCTTTTCAACGATATAAGGTTCGAGCTATTTATCTTGTGTACTTTAGAAGATATAAAGAAAAATCATTTTTGAGGCAGA
This sequence comes from Abscondita cerata, assembly GCA_030710515.1. Classification (NCBI taxonomy): domain Eukaryota; kingdom Metazoa; phylum Arthropoda; class Insecta; order Coleoptera; family Lampyridae; genus Abscondita; species Abscondita cerata. The sequence continues at coordinate 77,341 of JALBCR010004222.1, forward strand.
TTTATAATGTTACCAAGTTGTAAGCAATAATAACAAAACATAACGGGTGGATAACATCGTAAAACGAATGAGTTTTCCTATAAAAGATTCTCAATAGTGCGGCCATTGACTTCTAAACATTTTGTATAGCGTTTTTCAATATTTATTCGGCAATTCATTAATTGACGGACGCTAACTGAATTAAAGGCCTGCATGACGCTCTGCTGCAAATCATTAACGTTCTCATAATTGACAACGTATACTAAATTTTTTATGTGTCCCCACAGGAAAAAATCTAGTATGGACAAATCTGGTGATCGCGCAGGCCAACGTATGGGACCGTTTGTTCCAATCCAACGGTTTCCAAATCTTGCTGATAAATATTCAGTGACGATCCTGGAATTATGGGCCGGGGCGCCGTCTTGCTGAAACAAAATACTTCTTTCTTCTTGAATAGGTAGCTCGTCCAATGCATCTTCGACTTCGGCTTGCAGCAGTTGAAGATATCTAGTCGAATTAAGCGTTTGATTATAAATAAATGGACCTATCAAACGATTTCCCAAAATACCGCACCACACGTTAAATCCGAATCGTTCTTGGAAACGCGATTCTCGAACTATTTTCGGATTTTCATTATTCCAATAATGATAATTATGCCGATTGTAAATGCCGTTGTTTGTGAATCTACTTTCATCGCTCCAAAGAATTTTTTAGAAAAGAATTATCGTTTGTAACTTCATCCAGGTACCATCTACAAAATGTAACTCTTCGAGCATAATCATTCTCTTTGATATGATGGCATATCATTGGCTTATAAGGATGAAATTTCTTCTTTTTAAAACATAATGTACTGAACTTCTTGCCATACCACTGTCATTCGAAATTTTTCTTACTGAAACGGAAGGCTCAACATTAACAGCGGCTAGAACAGCTATTTCAGCATCCTCATTGTCTTTTGATAGGTTGTAGGACGAATGGCGGTGAAGGATCCACCTTGTCGAAGATTTTGCTCGAGTCGGGAAAACAAAGTTCTGTGAGGTTGCCTTCTTTCGGGGTATAAGTTGTGATATTCATTTGCTGCCGCAGTTGAATTACGATGGCATCTTATGTAGACAACAAACATGTCCGTTTTTTCATGGTTTGAAAACTGCATCATCAATTTTGAATATGAATAGCTTACTACAACAACTACAAGTTCTGACACGATACTACTGTAACAATATTATTGACAGATTTGATGTGCAGTTGTTTGTTTCTTAAAATTTGCAATCATGGATAGTGTGATGTGCTTTAAAATACATCTACAGATCTCAAAAACGATTTTTCTTTATATCTTCTAAAGTACACAAGATAAATAGCTCGAACCTTATATCGTTGAAAAGGAAAAAAATCAAGTAATTCAACTGTATAAAAATAAATTATCATTTCCATTTAAAAAAATGCAACTTTGGGTCATATTTCGCTACTGATGCAAGCAAAAAATATTTTAATGACGCATATTATTCAATATCTAAATGTCTACAACTTTTATATTTACATATTTTGATAGGATAAATAGTGTGGATTCTACGCAAGTTTAAAGAAAATGCCGATTTTCACTTTTTTGCAATATCTAGTAGGCAACGCATTTCTTTGGAAAAACAAGAGAAGGTCTGAAGAGGTAAGATAAATACCTCCATATTGTTCCATTTAACCGACCCTGTAACTCTTACCGTTTCCAAAATACCAATGGTGAGCATCGAATTTTGGACACACTGTATACAGGGTGATTCAGAAAAACCGAATCAACCAAAGTTGGTTTTTATGGAATACCCTGTATATTTTTGCCGTCAAAAACCAAAATTTGGGTACATGTGACCCGTAATTTATATTCCTGCTTCAGTGGTTTTCAAATTATTTGCATTTTTTCAAAATTTCACCAAAGTTGGTTTTCAAGAAGCCCTTGTTTGTTAGGTGCAGAAACGTCAAGCAATTTTTTCACTAAAAATGCAGAGGTTTTCTTTTTAACCTCTACTTTGAAGATTCTTAAAATGAGTAATATTATAAACAAATTTAAGTTTTTCGTAGGTGAGACCGAATTGCGCCCTGCCGAGTCCAATATAGAATAAAATACTAAACCAGCGACACGAGATGCATGAAAAGGTCAACATTGCAAACCTGCATCAAGCCGTCCATATGATTACATAATAAACTTACCACATTCAAGCATATTTTATTCAGCTACAAAAGCACCCATTACATGTTAGATGCTTTCCGATTGATTTTCGAAGCAGAATTTCTCTAGTAACATAAATACCCCAATCCCCTGCCTGTGCCATATAATTGTAAATAGTATAAACTACCTTATAGTCATGTTTTATACCGAAATGAATTGTCATTATGTGGTTTATTAACATTTAAATGCAAAAAAATTTCATTCTTTTTTCAGTTGAGGAAAAAGTAATGAATCAACGTTGATGGTGTAAATAGAAATGTTGTAGAGGTTAAAAGTATAAATGAAATGAGCGCTAACTAGTCTCGATCGGATTATAATTTTTTGAGATGTAGCGTAAATCTTTCGAGAAATAGGAGGTAATTATACGTACTTATTATGTGCAAAAGTTGTCGGGCAATTAGTTTATGCAAATATCCTTCAATCGAAGCTGAATGCTTGTGTGATGGTCAGATTGAAAACAAAAATAGTTTTGAACGTGAAATGGGAAAGGAACAAAAGATATTTCTCATTTTTCGATAAAATGATATTTGAACACGAAAGCCATGCAAAGATGACTGAAATTGGCCGAAAACGAGCAAACGGTGGGAGTGGTGGGGTAACCGGCCGCTACCGCCGTTTGAGAGACTTGTTATAGGCGCGGCGCTAGCATGGCCGGGTATCCCCTACCACTCCATCGCCTCCTCGCTCTCGGTGAATTTCAGTCATCTTTGCATGCTTTTGCGTGTCAAACAGAATTTTATCAAAAAACCAGAACATACGTTTTGTTGCTTTCCATTTCACGGTCAAAATTATTTTTCATTTCTGATAATCAGACTTATCACCGCACGGGCATTCTGCCTTGATTGAAAATATTGCATTAAGTACACACATTAAGTACGTATAATTACCTCCTATTTCTCGAAATATTTTTTAAAGGAAAACGTAAATATTTAGCTTTTCCGATTTTTCACGTGTGAAACTTGTTTTTTTTTTAAATTAATTATTTATTTATGGTTCTCAAAGGGCAACTTTTAATGATCAGGATGTAATGAATCATAAACAGTAAAGGTGCTTTGCTCACCTATTTGGGGCACAACTGGGTAACTTCCAAATTAATCGTACACAGCTTCCATCTGGACTAAAGGGATGGGGATCTTTTCAGGAGTAGAGACATGGCAGAAGAACAACAAGATTACCGCCTACTGTTACTTAGAAATACATCTTTGGTGGAATTACTCCCGCCTCCTGCCGGGGGAGGTAGAAGCTCATCCTCCCATGAACTTCTCCATCACCTACCTAATTGCCTAATTTATTAATCTAATATGTTTCTAAATCGCTTGACCTACACTTACCTAGTCCCTGTCTATCTAAATATCTTAAAAACTATATAATCACTTACTTATCTATGATCATGGTAACTATGAACTGAACCTTAAGTATAAGAACTTAAGGGTTATATTAAAATAGATTAATAAAAGTGGTTGGTTTTCCAATATATACATAAGAGAAATCGTTATCATATTCACTAATTCTGAACCTTTATCTTTCATCTAGTACCAATATTACATTTTCAAATAGCATATTTTTATTATAAAGTAATATTAATTTTTATACTACAAATGCATGCGCAGAAAATCAGCTAGCGGGAACATCAATTAAAGATAGTTATCAACAAATGTGATTATCATATGACACATTCCAACGAATTGACCTGCCCTCTAGCGTTAACAAACTTTACTAAATTTTTACCGACCTAGGCCGGTAATCAACGATTTTCCGGCCGATTTTGACGATTGTAAAGTTAGTGTTTCTGGACGGAGGCCTAAAAAAGTACTTACAGTATCTACCGTACTTTGAAATTTTCAGTTAGAGCGCTCTCTCTATTTTGCCAGCAAAAGTAAAATACAAATAAGATATCTACTTAGTTCTTTTAGCGCCATCCAATATTAGAAATATTCATTACACACAGTATTTTCAAAGTTCACATCACCTAAAAAACATTAATAGTAATGAACGATGAGGAACGTAGTAATTTTTGAAATTAAAATAGTTGTATAGAAATAATGTGAAGGTAAATTTGTACATATGATTACTAAATAAATGAATCAATCCACAAAATATGTAGAATAACAAACATGTTGGATTTCAAATGAAGATGACAACGATAAACTTCATTAGGATCGATATTTTTTCTGTTAGAACTTCAGAAATCGGGACATGTTCTTTTTTGAATTTGGAAAACCATGCCTTACTGAGTTTATATCCTTCAACATGCATTTTACATAACCCATGATGCTTAAAAATAAGATTCTTTTAGTAATCATCTTAATTATATTTAATCAAAAACTTACATTTTTTCACGTACTCATACAATAAAGTAAATTTAACCACTATGTCCAATAAAAGAATACTAATAACTACAGACTGAACTACTATAAATTCAACAATACCGAAGATACTCTAAAGAACTTATGAGAACATTAAAAGTATAGTTCAGAGAAATTACTTAAACTAGATCACGTACGTGTCATCATTAAGGCGCTTTTTGAAGCGTTCGACATCAATAGTTCTAGCCGCGTTGAGAAACGGTTTGGTACTGGTAATTGGATTGTTAGGATACACACGCTAAAAGCTGTAAAGGAAAGCACTTGTGGCGAATTAGGTATGCGGCACAGTATTGAAGGAACGCCTTTTCCGGTGTTAAGACGAGACACCCCAACGTCGCTGGTGCCTGCTATCTTGCGTAACGGAATTCTAACCGGCACCTCTGAACAGCATAGGCTCCATTTCCGAACAGCACTTCCTCGAGTACAAGTAAGGGTCGAGATGTTAATCTTTCCAATTACAACAGCATACGGCAGTAACGGTTTCAGAAAACAACCCACAAATTCTGGAAGTAATCAAATCCCAACAGACACCAAGCAAGGTAATCCCAGAAAATACGATCGGACAAAGAAACTGTAATAATTAGAGAAACCCATTCCAGCGAACTATTCGCCACGTGGTGAAATATAGGTCAGTAAGCTCACCTGCAAACGTTCATTCTAAACAACATCCCACTTCATTTTTCATTACATATTCAATGTACTTTACGTTCCACATCAGGCGGATGGTTATAACAACTTCAGATTAATCCATCACTCGTGTTTAGAATTTCATTTCGCAGTTCCTTTTTACAAACACGACTGTCCTCGTTGCCAGTCAAACACAAATAGAAAGAACGTAAAATGAGCGCAAGTGGATTTAGACGTTGACCTCGTCCTAATAAACTCGCAGTGAAAGAAGGCAGGGCCAAAGTAACACATGCAAAAAAATTTTAACGTTAGAAAAGTAAAAGCTAGTAAACGTTAATTTTTATCGTAACAAATCGTCAATAACAATCAATAAATTCGTCAAAGTTCGAGAGGGCGCCAAACAAGGTCACGACGTTAAATAGATTCAGCCCTTGTTCACTGAAAGCCTGTCCAGAGGGTACTTTCCAGTTGACGTACCTTTACTGTCACAAATCTCTTAAAAGTTAACAGAACACACAAAAATAAAATATAAATAAAAAAAGGCTCATTACAAAGAAAAATCTACAAGATTTATGGCATTTAAATCAAGACATAAATTTACCAAAATTTTAACAAAGTTTATACGGGGTTATTATTACTGAAATAGTGAAAATCAAATTGATCACGTGATCGCTAATTTTCATTAATAAAACAACTTATCTAATTAAATTTTATCTGCGTTACGCTCATACAAATTAAATCAAAACAATCTGACGAATACAAAATATTTAACCTTGCTCGTTTGCGCAATAAATAAATAAACGCACAAAATGTCCAATCAATGAATTAAAAGCGCACCGAAAGTTAATGCTTCACGTAAATACGAAAACACTTCACGACAGTTCATAATTTACATCATCAGGCTCAAAGCCCTTTTTAGATTCAGTATTGTTCACATATTTACTTAAATAAAAACATAAACGAAGACGAGAAGTCGCATGTCGCATTAAAATAATTCTTTCTAATATTTGCACGTCGGCAAAATAAATTATTTTGAATACTCTCTATTAAGTAGGAATTTAATTTTTGTGGTACGGGAATTTTAAATCCGCGTCATCGCGAAATTGGGTAAAGACTTAAAGTTCTCAGCAAACTTTGAAAATTAAATATTTCGGTCGTATGAAGAAGTATGATTATTTGCTAACTTGCGAAACATTAACGTACTAGTATACTTTTTAGGACGCTATTGGTCATTTGTTTTAATAAAATTACAGTTATGAAATAAAAACTTTGTTGGGAGAGAGGATAAAATCGGCACTGTGGTAACCTGCAAAAGTTTAATAAATATTTGAGTTTCGACATGCAAAAAATTCGAGCAGAGCAGATGATTTACTCATAGGTTTACTAAATTAATTCTCCAGGTTTCACTTTTCGTGGATATAATGTGCATTGTTTTTGTTTCTGAGTCTTCTGGAGGTTTTTTAATTATATATACATTAGAATATTAGTAGTGTGTTTTTTTTTCAGACGACGACGAAACTGAAGATTCCGAACTAGATCGTATATTTCTTTTGCTCGCCTACAAAACCGGCACACTAATTTTAACCGAGTTTGATGGTAAATTGAACGAATTAGCCGTAATTCAAGACGTCAAACTACATAGGTGTATGGGTACAGTATATATCCACTCATAATACTCATTTTATAGCGTCTACAAGAAATATTTGTGTTACGAACGGCAAGGTGGGCGAATCACAATATCGAAACTGTGTAGGGAAGCGAACGGCGAACGTTTATTTTGCGAAATAACATTTTTGAGGATTTATTCGCCCAGCGAAGTGTCCTGTTTGCATGTGTGGGGTGGAGTGGCGACATTTCTCATCAATAACGAAGTGAAAGTTCTCAAATTCGATCGCAACATTCCACCAGTTAGTAGTGTCGAAAATAAAGTACGAATTACGTTTTGCGTCAAAAATCTCGCGCGACTTGAAAGGTCGTGTCATATTTACCAAAATAATATTATTATATGTGCTTGTAAGTGTGGAAACGGCTGTAATTTTTATGTGTATGTAAAGATGTTTTGCAGCTACTGACGAAGTTTTACGAGAACAATTCCTTGAAGTTTTTATATTAGGCGACAAGGATCAATATAGTCAGAAATTGTTCAATAGTTGGACGGCTTTGAATGCTAACATAACGCATGTTTCTCATACGGGAAACATTTTCGTTGTAGGGTAGATATTGGAATGGTGAAGTATATATCATCTGGTTAAGTTTGTTAGACCATTCGACTTTTTTTCCGTGAGTAGAAGGTCATAGTAGACGTCGAACTTTCAGCGATAATTCTACTATGTAAAAAATGTCATTTGCTAATAGAAAAATCGTAGTCATATCAGCTATCTAGGAAGCAACACAAATGCAATTGGATAAAAAAACGGTTGAATCACGTTACCGAGGTAAGTTCATTCAGTTTATAAATGTAAATTTGGTCGAAAAACGACACCAAGTTGAGGTTTTCGAAATATTAATTGTGTAGGAATATTAGGCAAAATTTTGCTGGAATGTGAAAAACTAGTTTAATAAGCTAGAACGAAATCCCAATAGTCCCAAAAAATCCGAGTTGGGGAACATGCCGCTGTCTTGGATTTTCTCTTTCACATTCTTGTACTAATTATATAGAGTGCTTCCTAATTATGATACAAAAATCTGGTTTACTTAGAATTGTTCGTTATAGTGTTAGGGACACTTCGAACACCTTTGAAAGCATTTTATATAGGAAAAATTAAATTAAATTGGGTTGCATTCAAGGTCATTTGTGCGTTTAAAGTAAATCTTCGACCATTTCTATGCATCGGATGGAAAAAAGTATCGAAATAAATCAGTAGAGCATATCGAAACCTATCTAAATATATAATTTTATTTCTCTAAATCAAAAATTGGGTTCCTGTGAAAACTTCGAAGAATATACACCGTATGACGGTACAGGTCTTCGTTGGACGCCTATGCTGTAAACCCTTAATCTAGTGCTGCTAACACGTCGAAACGTCATATGCTTTGTTAATCTGAGTGTTTATTAATTTTTATTTTAACCTTATTTCCTTTGTTATTACTTATTGCTATAACGTCTACTTTATTTATTTATTTATTTATTCGTATGGTACATTTTAAATATTGTATTGTGATGTAAGTGTTATGTATGGCGCCCCAAAACATCAGTATAAACCTGTATAGTGTGGTGACGAAACCGTGTGCAATTGTGGATTGGTTCATCTTGGCAAAGCATTTGTTTTAAGGTTTAGGAAAACCACTAAAACCTAAACATGCCAACCGTTACCCACCTTAGTATTCATATGTAATAATATTCATTAAGTGTCTAAACATTATAGAAGAACATAAAATATAACAACACAGCCATTGCATGACGACATATAATGAACCGGTCCAAGCGCCAGTCACGACAATGACGAAAAAATAGTAGGATAAAGAAATAGAAAAAAAATAATAATTGAAAAACAGATAATCAGGACAGATAAATCAAAATATTGCTGAACTTCAGATATTCTTCAGATTCGTAAGCCATAATATAGCTTCATCCGTTAAATTATGAATGTTTGCAAACCCTCTTTAAACTTACTATAAAATGAAGATGGGGAAAAAGATAAAAAACTAGTCACGCGAAGACTTGAACCCGCACCGCTGACTTACTAAGCGCAAGCGCTGGCCACATTGAGTCCTGAGCACCGACGGTTGTGCGAGGATGGGAACCAATTGTGTATTAAGCTCACACCACCGCGTTGGTGGCAGAAGCCTCACAAGAATCCAACAGCGACGCAATCAACCACGTCTCGAGGCAACGAAAGGGTAGTATTACGGGTGCCAGTTAACCGACCTGTTAGTGCTTATTTCAAACCTTGCGGATAGGCAACAAAATGTCTTGATGCTTGTGCCCTCGTCAAAAGCCCACCCAAGGAAAGTATTTTCTTCTTCAGAAATGCAGGAGGCTCTTGGTGAGACGAGTGACTGTCTTCTTTTTATGTACGCTATGTCTGGTTGCGATACCAGCCTCCGTGTGTATCACCGGGTGCAGGAATGACGTGGAGTTTCTCTCCCTCCTACAGATTGAGGATGGAAGAGGAATCGGTTCGGGGAATCGACACCTATTCCCACGACATTACTCCCAGTGCCCACCCTCTTGCTAAGTCTCATTAGTTATGAGTGCAAGACGGGGTGCGAGAGTAGATCCTGCAGTTGCCGAGGAAAAGGACTGCCGTGTGCTCCAATGTGCAGCAACTACGCTGGCGATGGTTGCGTAAACATGCCAGAGCGAGACTTGGAAGATTCTACAAATGAGGAAGGGATTATCGAATAGTAATGATAGTTATGTTTATTGAAGTTTGCATTATTATGAAAAGTTACCTCAACCGTAAAAAGAATGTTAACAAAATCCGTTTGATCGTTAATTGTGTTAGTTATCCATTGGCAGAACGCTTCACGATTTTGAAATTCTATTTCCGTTAAAGCCTGATGTGGTTCAATATGATAAAAGTGGAACTTATTTTTTATAATAAATCTTCGAACAGCGTTTCTATTAAAATCTAGATTTGTGCTTAATTCCCTGGTACTCACTTGCGGGTTTTCTACCAAAAATCCCACAACTTCAAATTCACGTTCTTCTGATTTGTTTTGATATGCTCTGCAAATATTATTTCGATACTTGTTTCGATCCGATACATAGAAATGGTCAAAAATTTACTTTAAACACATAAATGACCTAGACTGCAACTCCAAATATGTTAATTTTTGTTAGTTTAAAAGCAAATTTCCAGTGTGTTCCTTACACTATAACCATTGATTTTATAACGAACAAATCTAAGCAAACTGGATTTTTCTATCATAATTAGAAAGGAAGATATAGGTTGTACAAGAATGTGAGGAACAAAATTCAAGACGGTGGCTGATTTTCTAAGATCCAACTCCGATTTTTTGGAATTTCGTTATAGGTTACTAAAGGAACATCTCCACCAATTTTTAGCTTGTTAAACTTCGTCCGAGGAATCGAGTTTGAGCTTTTTTTCTTTATTGCAAATATATTTTTTTTTACTTCTGTTTAGTTTTGTATCTCTTTTCTTTTTCTTCTGTTTTTTTCCCAATAGTTTTAATTCAAACCTTTTCCTGGATTTACGTTGCTTTTCAACGTTGGCATTATAATTAAATACGAGTCGAAAATATTTTCCGTGATTGTTTTTAATTTTCTTCTTCCTGGTGACTTCTCTATTCAGACTCGTTCAACGGTGTAGACGGTAAACTCAGGTTATTAGAACTTATTTCTAAACAGATGGTGTGAATGTTTCAACGAAAGGAGCTGATGATATGATATGATTTAATGGTTTTTGCTCTCCCTCCCTAAAGAGGATTAAATAGTTTATTATTATTATACAAAGTTTCCTGAAGCATGTATAGGAACATAATACATCAGCGGATAGGTAATTCAATTCTGCATCGAATAAGAATATAAAATAGTTCCAGAAAATGTAATGAAGGAGTCTCATGGTAATGAAAGGGTTGTGCCAATGAAGTATGCGGTCTTTTTTTTTAATGATGACCATACCTACATTCTAGAAGAACAGGTTGAACGTTTAGAGGGTAAGGAGAAAAAAAAACACATCTAGATAACTGGGCTAGATTCCTACTTAGGAAAAGAGAAAGCGGCGGTTGAAGCTATGTTAAATAATATGTTAAAATAACTCTAGTTAAAATGTGGTACCTGAACTAATCAGAAATGGTGAAATATGTAAAAGGAATTCTATAGTCGGCAAACTTGTAAAAGAATTCAATGTCTCAAAAAAATAAGAAAACCATGGAATAAACATACGAGGCGTATTCTGAAACTAAATAACGTTTTCTTGAGCGCCGCCAGCCTATTGCAGACAATTACTCATTTCGCCGACTGTGGGATTCGTGCTGTAATTCGATTTTTGAACGTAAGGAATGTGAAAGCGGCTGAAATCTATCGTCAAGTTATAGTTGTTTACGGTGAAGACGCGATGAGGGACGGAATTGTGAGAAAGTGGGTTGGTTAAATGGAAGATAAAATAAATGTTCGATGATCTGGTAATGAAAGTTGATAAAAAAATCCGTAAGAATAAGAATATAAACGTTTTACGATGACGACTCGTTTAAAAGAATTTCAACAAATTTCACATACTGTTTTTAGTCATTGGCGGAAAGCTTCTAAGAACAAGGTATAGCAAAGCTGGTAACCCGCTACGTCAATTGTTTGAAGAATAGAGAAAACTATTTAGAAAAATACTTTAAGGTGTGTTCTTTTACTAGTTGTTTTTCAAAACGGTACTTACTTTGCAAATACTTCTGCAATGACACAAAAAGCGCAAACGGATTGTTAAGTTTTAATATTGGCCACAAAAAAAAAGCAAACAGAATATCGGACGAAGGGGCAAACAAAGAGAGACATAATAAAAATAGGACAGTGGACAGTTAACATACTGTACCTAGAAAGAAAATTGGCGCAAGTGATAAAGGACATGGTAAATTGTGAAATAGAAATTTTAGACATAGAATGAATGTAGAAGCACAGGATATGGTGAAGTTATTCTGGAGCAACACACGTTGGCGTAATTCTTGGTAACAAAAGTAGGACAAATTTAATGGAATGGTTAAACATAGTACTGGATACATGTAATAGAAGAGGTGCAGAAGGAGGTTCATTTATTAGTGGATAAAGGTAAACTGTTCAGAAAATGAAAGCAGGCGTTGCACAAAGTTAATAAAGCAAAGGATAAAAAAATTAAACGTAAATGCTTTGCCAAGACGAACCAATCCACAATTGCACACGGTTTCGTCACCACACTATACAGGTGTATACTGATCTTTTGGGGCCCCATACATAACACTTACATCACAATACAATATTAAAAATGTACCATACGAATAAATAAATAAAGCGCATGTATTAGAGTGGTAATAACAGTAGACACATGTAATGCAGTGCTAAGGAGTTTTCGAATATTGTAAAAACAAATATGGTAAACGCTAAAATCACATAACTTCCATGGCACGCGCATGCGCAGCGGTGATTTTAGCGTTTACCGTATTTGTTTTACGTTTGTTTTTTTATAACCCGTGATTCAAAAAATTTTTCATCATAGTGGACCATGAAAAAATTCACGTACACTCATGAAATTTAAAACTTGGACACCACAATTTCTGTAAACAAAAGTTTGCACATTGTGAAGCGGGCTTAAGGGTATCATTTACAATTCTAACAGCAGGTAGTCTCAGCAGGGGTTATCTTATAGAAGGACTGTAGAATGAATCATTACACTAAGCACGTTTTAGAAAATAGGTAATTTACGTTGCTTACTTAATTTTTTCTTTAAAGAATATATTTGAAGGTATCGCTAATTAAACACCATAGCTCGATTAATTATCGAATCAAAATTTTGTTTAGGAAATGTTTACAAAATAAAATTAGAAATAATTTTGATTTAAAAACGTCTACAAGCAATAACTTTTAAATTAAATCAAAAACTAAACATGGTTATTTGGGTTGACTGATTATTACTTATTTTTAAATAAATCTAACCTACTAATTATTGTAAGTTATTAAAAAAAATCATTAAACTCTCTATTCATAATATTTAGTCCTTACAAAATGTATATTTTATGACGTTTCATTTTTTTCTGTAGTTAATATAAAAGTGAAAATAAAAACTAAGGCAATTCTTATTGTCAACGTATATATTTAGTTTTTGACAAGAATTTATTACATAATTATAATTAAGATACCAAGTTATAGTTTAAAATTAAATGAAAACTTTTTTTTAATAAAGGTATTACTATATAAATAAATATAAGAAATCAATAATGGGTGTGACCTCCATTATTATTGATACATTCTTGGAGGCGTCTGCTCATTGACGCTATCAAGGTATCAATATAATTAATATTAATCGTTTCCCATGCGGTATCAATGGCTGCAATTAGTGCATTACGGTTTACTGGTATAAAATTTGGCCCTTGTTGTCTTCGGATAACAGCAAGTATTCGAGCCCAAACATTTTCGATAATGTTAAAATCTGGGCTTTTGCTGGCCAGGGTAACAGCTCCAAGTTATTTGCTTGTATCCAGTTGCGCACAACCTGCGAAGTATAGGGTCATCATATCCCGATAGTTAATTATCGAATGTTCCAAGAAAATATGTGTAAATAGTAAATGGAATCTATTACCGTAACGTTAAGTCGTTAATTATAGTACAAGCTAAGCTAAGATACACCTGTTATATCATGCTTTGTCGTTCAAAGTTTGATGAAAAATCTTTTGAATCATTCATGTAACTGGATTCTACTTTTAATAGTGAGCGTTCATTTTGATACCCCATTCTTTTAGATGCCTTGTAAAGCCCATACTTCATAGGCGAAACGTCGGTTTAATAATGAACTTGGTCTTAAATGAACTCATAAATCCCTACTCTTCACACTCCTTAAAGAAGGCTAAATTTCAATTGAGGATCCCTACGATTTAGAAATAACCGACTTGATTACAACAAAATTAAAAAACTATTTTGTGTGTTGCAGTAAGCTACTGATCTCGTAAGTACTAAAGGTTTCTCGTAAATCCTCAACACAGAATTAAAAAAAATTAGAGAGCTTCAGAATTACAAATAATACCGATCTGTAAAGTGTTAAGATCATAAGATACGATCATCGTGTATCTTCGACGCGTAACAAAAAATTGTTATACGAAGTTTTGTCTGTACCCACCTCAAAACTCCATAATGTAAGGAATAAAAAGATTACTATGTGAAAACTCATTCATGAAAGGGATATAATTAAACTGAGAAATCTACACTTAGTTGCAATAAAAGTTTCCACTTATATTTTTAAAAGATTAAACGAAAAATAATTTAGCCTCTATAATTTAAAAAAAACAAGACGGATGGTATACAGGAGTTTACTTGGCAGGAAAACGAAGAATATTTGAAAACAATGAAAAAATTTAAAACACAAATTAAATTATACAGTTTCCACTAACAACAGGTGAGAGTCATGGTAATTCAGTACTTGGTATTTACCTCCTCTGGCTCTAATTACAGCTTGTATGCGCCTCTGCATACCTTCAATTAGGGTGCGGAAATAATCTTGAGGGATATTCTCCCATTCTTCGAGAAGAGCAATTCGCAGATCATTTAGTGAAGCTGGTGATACAGGTCTCTTTCTTACTCTCTTATCCAACATGTCCCAAGCATGTTCTATAGGATTTATGTCAGGGGAATATGCTGGCCAATCCATACGAATAATCCCGACTGCGTCAAGATATTCATTAACACGTCTCGCATGTTGCATTATCATGCATTAAGATGAAGTTATTGCGAATAAATGGAGCAAATGGGACAACATGGTCTTCCAGAATTTCTGTAATGTATCGGTGTGCTGTTAAGGACCCTCCATCCACACAGACAAGTTCCGTACGAGCTTCTAATGAAATGCCAGCCCACACCATAATTGAGCCTCCATTATGATTTACTCTGGGAACGAATGTACAGGGTGCAATAGCGTTCACCGCCTCTACGCCACACCCGTTGTCGACCATCTGAAGGATATAGACAGAACCGAGATTCATCTGTGAATAATACAGTACTCCACTGCTCAATTTCCCATGCCAAGTGATTACGAGCAAATTGCAACCTTGCTGTTCGGTGATGTGGTAATAACTTTGGTCCATGAGCTGGAATACAAGACTTCAGTCCTGCTTCCGCTAATCTTCGGCGAACTGTCCACACACTTACATCAACACCACGCACTTCTCTAAGTTGATTTCTCGCCTCAACGGACGTAGAAGTGCGGTTACGTAATGCCCGTAGTGTAATAAAACGATCGTCAGCATGAGTTGTTTTTCTCCTCTTACCAGAACCTGGTCTTCGCGTGTATCTGCCAGTCTCTCAAAACCTTTGCAAACATTTTCGAACCGCTGTATGAGTACAGTGAAGTACTCTACCAACATAACGTAAACTTCGACCATCCTCCACAAGGGCTACAGCTTTTGCAGAATCCATTGCGTTTAGAGGCATAACAAAATTACAGCACAACAGTGTTCACAATACCAAAAATCTAACAGAAGATTAACTTAAAAGCATGTAAACAAGCATACTTCAAAGTTTTCTGTCAAATAAAATTTACGTTTAGGCAGTTGTTATAGCAATCTTGAAAAACAAAAGAAAAAATAAAACAGTAGGCTTAGTAGTCTATGTCTGGTACTACGACAAAGTAAGTTACTGATGCTACATCTTTGGTCAAATGTTAACATTTTGCGAATTAACGGTGTAATATTAGGTGGAAACTTTTTATTGCACCTGAGTGTATAAACAAAAGGCTAAACTTCAAGTAGAGCAAGGATACTAGAGAAAGGTCAGCAAAGCTGTAAAAAGCAATTTAGAAATTACAGAAGAAAATATGTTACCGATATGGACACAAAAAGCTCAAACATCTGCAGATTGTAAAGAATTATTTAGAAGCATAAGGATTCTTAACATTTAAAAAAGTCTGTAATACAAATCTGCCAAGGAGGAAGAGGCACGACACACATACACTCACTAATACAGTCCATACCAATTAACAGCAGATATTTTGAAAATTACCGCACAGCAGCTTTATTGAAGAAACTATTGGAAAAAGTCTGGGTAGAAGATTGGAAATTGGGAGTAGTCCTAAAAGTAATAAGGAAAGGAGAATTATCCCTTGAAGTGATAGTTGGAGAGTCATCACGTTGCTCGGTATAACAAACGAATATTTTTATAAAATTTTATTGGATAGTTATGTTAGAATTGAATGGTAAGCTACAGAAAGAACAGTCCGGTTTCAGACCAAACATCATGTATAGATCACATATATAATAATGACGCTTATTGATTCTCTAAAGGCTTTTGACCTCCAAATCATTAAAAAAAATAAAGAAATATCTCAGTAATTATAAACTGCCGAGTATCACACAAAGGGAAATTATTTGAACTCTTCTAAAGTACAAGTGGTGTGCACCAAGCTTCCGTTTTCTCACCCCTGTTTCGTGCTCGTTTAAAAACCCCTCCTTGTTCCTACAACCCGCCGCTGGCTTGTTTAGGCTGAACTTGTGAAGTGTCGCCAGCCACACAGACAAAAAAAACCGCCTACGGCGATCGTAGCTTCAGGACATGATGTGGTGGTTTCTGACGCAACAAGTAGTTGCATTATCTCTTTAAAACAGTCGCCGGTTAATTCGTATATAGAAGCCACAGCGAGGAATTCGTAGTTTAAAAAAATAAATTTAATGAATTGGACGCATTTCGTTAAAATATAAGTGTCAAGAAGAAATCAACCCGTCATAGAGAGTACTCTAGGAAAACAACAACAACGTCCATTAGAGACATAGTCGACACCTAAAAGCTGTAAGTGATTTGAATTATTTGCATTGACAAGCCAGTTTACCTTCCTATTATTATTGTCATCCACCCGCAACACAGTCCATGGTCAACAAGAAAAACATGTTGTTCCTGACAATCACCACTTTGGTTTCCGGACCTGGTCATCAAGACCCTCCCGGATAATTAGGAAAAAATGTACAACACAATTTCACAAAACAATCACATTACACACTTAATTAACATTATTACATGTGAATTCTAGGGTGGGTAAGGGTTGGCATGTTTAGGTTTTAGTGGTTTTCCTAAACCTTGAAGTAAATGCTTTGCCAAGACGGACCAATACACAATTGCAACGGTTTCGTCACCACACTGTACAGGTTTATAGTGATTTTCTGGGGCACCATACATAACACTTACATCACAATACAATATTTAAAGTGTACCATACGATTAAATAAAAAAAAACATCTCTATTGTTTGTTATTGTACTACGAATTTCTAAAGTTCGTGACGAAAACAGAACAGCGGGGCTTACAAGAAAATCAATATAAAATAGACTAAGACTAAGCAGTACAGTGTTTATTCTTCCAGCGTTTATTGCTAGTTTTCAAGTGTTATTTTCAAATTTTGTGAGATTCTCGAGTGTTATAGTGACGTTTTATTCTCGACGAATCAAGTTGGTACTTTACTATTAGATTCATAATATGACATAACCGAGGTACCAACCTCTAAATAGTTGTGAAAACAAAAGAACTGTTGTTTTTAATGTTCAGACAGTAAAAATGGTTTTTGGCGTCTGCCAGTAGTTCAATAATATACAGTTTTATTGTCGCTTGAAGAAAAACTTCTTTACTATAATTACGACCGCTAAAAAATTCGAGCGTTATCATCAGAAGATATTTTTTATAAGATGAATATGAAATAACTTTAGAAAACAGATGATACGTGGCAATTAAAATACCATAACCTTCACACTCGAATATAATATACAGGATGTTTCATTGGGAAACGGGCATACGTTACCTGTAGGTAGGGGCATCAAGGTGATTCTAAAATACCCCCACACGTTTGATCTAGCTCTCTTTATAACCGAAATTCGAAGTCTTTTATGTATTTGGTCCATTTCTTTAATGGTTTATAACATTATTTAATTAATATATTATACAGGGTGTCCCATCGATGTTAGTATACTACCAAATTTTCAAATTTTTCCCATGTACAGTTTTTCTATAATCTATCGATGGCGTTCCTGGTGGAGACACACTGTATATTAAATATAACTTGTATATTTTTTAATATTTGGCCAACCTCTTTTTCATAATATGCCCTATCCATAAAAATACTCATGAAAAAGAAAATCCAGGTCCGACTTATATTTACAAATTTGTTAACCCCTAAAACCAACACCCTGTATTATCGAATTTAAAATTTTTGTTTCTGTATTCGAATAGAGCGCAAAAAACTTAATGTAAGGATATGTCTTCGGAGTTTGGCCAGAACAGTTCACTACATCTATTTAACATTTAAATAGTTTATTTATTAAAATTTTCGGAAGTCAAAATGAAATTCATGGGATTATTTACATTTTATTTCATTTTAATGACAGTTATCTGATCCTCAACACTATATTGTGAGATAAGCGTTAATTAATGTATTTTAGCTTACTACAAATGACATTATGGCAGGGCTGTATTAGGGATTAAACCTAACAAATATGTAAGAAAACGTGAAATACTCTGTATAAAAATTACGTAACCTATTAACATAACAATTAACCTATTTATAAAAAAACAGAAACTAGGAAAAAACTAAACTACTAAGCACTACAACAAATTTGTTTGCTATTGAAACGGCGCTGCAGTTTACGAGTTCCATTCGTTTGACCCATTTTGTTCAATGCATTCCTCCGTTCTTTTTATAATATGCCTGAAAAGACTTCTAATAACTTCTGGGTTATTTCGAAGTTATCTACATGTTTCTCAGCCTCTGCTGTTGATCTTTACTGCATAAACTTTTAGATCTGACATATCCCCAAACGTGGTATTCGACAGGGTTAAAATCAGGGGCCCTTGGAGGTCATTCATGTGGACCATCTCTACCTATCAATTTATCTGGAAAGTTGGTATTTAAAAAATCTCTTACAATTCGCCTATAATGTGGTGAAGCACCGTTATGCTGTAAGAACATTCCACCCGTTGTTGTAGTGTTTAGTAATTTAGTTTCTTCCTAATTTCTGTTTTTTTATAAGTACGTTAATTTTTAAATTTCATTTTATCGTTATGTTGATACATTTCGTCATTTTTATACAGGGTGGTTCACGTTTTCTTACATGTTTGTTACGTTTAATCCCTAATACGGCCTGCAATAATGTCATTCATAGTAAGCTAAAATACATTAATTAACGCTTATTTCACAATATTTAGTGTTTAGGATCAGATAATTCTCATTAAAATAAACTAAAGTGTAAATAATCCCATGAATTCATTCGAAAATTTTAAAAATAGTAGTGAACTATTCTGTCCAAACACCAAAGGCATCTTCTTAGATTCAGTTTCTTGTGCTCTTTTCGAATATGGAAACAAAAATTTTACATTCGATAATAAAGGGTGTTGTTTTGGGGGTGACCAAATTTGTAAATGTGTATGTGGAGACGGGCTTGGATTTTCTTTTTCATGAATATCTTAATGGATTGATCATATTATGAAAAATGCGCAACCCAAATAATAAAAAAATGTATAGGGCGGATCATAAGTTAGAAGTCAAATACATAAAATACTCTGTACTTCGGTTATAAAGAGTGCTAGATCAAACATATGGGGGTATTTTAGAATCACCTAGATGTCTCCTACCTGCAGTTAACGTGTGCCCGTTTCCCAATGAAACACCCTGTATAAAAGAGAAGAGATAGAACTATCAAATCGATAAAAAAATGGGGGTTGCCATTTAAAAAAAGAAACAAATGACATAACGTCAAAATACATGTGGAACATGTCCTACAATTAAAATCGCTACAGTCCTTCGAGATTGTTTCCAAAAAATTAATGGTAACCGAATTACTGAATTTAATTCGTTATTTTATTTCCACAATGTACTGGGTATCAATGGCGCATAAAGAGCTTTTAATATAGCGTGTGTTTCGAGAGTGTAGAAAGCCTTTTCTAAATACGTAACTACCAAAAAGAATAAATCTAGTTTAACATTATAAAATAAATTGTTGATAGTACAATTCAATATACCCTAAAGCGAGATCGATATTCAATTATATTAAAATTATGAAAGGAAAGTTGTACTTTCGACTTTTTTTGGTACCGTTTGATGTGAACTGAAAATTCTCCTTTAAACAATAATGATCAATCTATTAAAAAAACAATACTTTTTTAAATGACCTTCTATTCAGTCTAAAAAGTTAATCTAGCCGGTTATTAAATTCCATGACAATAACTGAAATTTATTCTTTTCAGGTATACTTTTACCAAGTGGCATCATGGAAAACATTTGATATTCGTAATTACCAAAAGAAGGTAATAATAGGCAGGCATCCGATCATAGGAATAGATGTAAAAGAAACGAAGCAAGAAAGAAAATTTTACGTTACATCAAGTTTTAATATACATCAAGTCATTGGTTTTACTAGTGCAAACACCGAATTCTAAGTTCTTCAAATCGTATAAGACTGTTTTTATGGCCACACAAGAGGGGTGGGAGGATTATCCAACCTCTTTAGGCTGTAGGTACAGGGATTACATTTTGCACATATTTTGTTTGGGTTGAAGTGGCACCGCTTTGAAGCGGTGCTTACAATACCCAACCTAAGAAACGCCATTGGCCGTTTTCTCTTATCCGCATTTTTTTATATATTTATATTCTATATGTTTGGAAATAAGGAAAATTAATAAATCCAAATTTTATTATTTTATTTTGTCTTCGTTCTTTTCAGTCTGAATATAATAGCGTAAAATATAACTTTCATAATATATACATTAGATCATCCACATATCAATCCATATTATCGAAAAATTGACTGTTTTAAGCATTTTTCTTTTATCGAAAAAATATTAATGTAATTTCTTCGTATTCAAATAAGCGGTAGGATGATAATATAAATATCCCTTGGAGGCAATCCCGAAATTCATTCGTGATGTTCCTGTGAAAATTAAATCTCCCAACTATAGACGCCTAGATAGAATAAGCAATTAGAAAATGTCAATTGGCACTGTGTTATTATTAACCACTCGAATATAAATCTAATTTACGTAAAACGTCGATACGTACAAATCTGAATTATTGCGGTAGATAGAAGAAGTTATAGCTTTAAATAAAATTATGTTAAAAAATATTTTTATTGCTCATCGCGTCTTTTGTTGTGTATTAATACGTTTTATCACATGGATTGCTATGCATGATCGTGGACAAACAGCATCATACGAATAGATTTTTAACATTAAGAGTTTGAAGTCTTGCATTATACAGCTAACTTGAACAATACGGAACTTTCGCATTATCTCCGGTAAAACCTACACTGTAGGTAATCACACTGTACAAATCTCTAGTAATAATAATGACGGACCAATTACCGTCAACTTAAAAATTAAAATAGAATTAAGTACTTCATAAGTACGCATTAATTTAGTATCACTCGCATATTTTTGTTTTTTTGAAGTTTAAAAAATCTAGTGCAGTCATAAGGTAAAATTAGGTGCCGCTATATAAAAAAAAATTAACGATTAACCGTTTTAGAATCACCGTTGTTATCACTAGCTTGTACCTGCGCACTATGTGTCACCTGCACGTGCACATTTTCGGGCGAAAGCACTTGTTGAATGTGTACACTCGGACTATGTAAATTTATTTTGTTAGATTGCGTCGCATCATCTTGACTAGCTATAGAAGCAGCTGCTGCTATACAATTTGCACAAAGATCGGGACGAACTGGTTGTTGTCGTCGATTAGACAAGCTGGGTGTAGTTTCGTCCGGAGTAGAAGCTCGACTACTCCTTTCTTCTATATCTATAGAACTATTAAACGATCTCTGCTAAAATAAAATTAGTTTTAGTTATGTTTTCGATCGTGAAGACAAACCTGTCTATCCGTTAAAATGACGGTTCTTATTTGAGGTAACGGACTCACGCCACCTCGTCTAGGACTATCAGAATCTTGACTTTCTAATCCGACGACTTCGTCGATTTCCATGTGTAATATGCTTTCTTGACTACCCGTAAACTATTCCAACACATCATTAAAATTGCATTGTTTATCAGTACATAAAGGGTTAGAACTTGTGCGCGGGGTTAGAAAGGATTAAGCATGCACATAAGTAGATTTAAAAATTTAAGCTCATTAAGTGCGGTGACGTGTACATATATTAAAAATAATACTGTTCAGGGAAACAACCCTTATAAGTGTGTATAAACGACAATAATAACTTTTATAATTGGATTTAGGTACGCAAATTAGATAAGCGAGTAAAGCAGTAATGGCACAAAAAAATAATAACTAAAAATTACCTCCACCATGCGCAAGTGCAATAAGGATATGTACATGGCACTAACATAATATCACAAAAAAATTACTACTAGCTGAGCATATCTAGTAGTTATAGATTTGCGGATAAAATGGAGCACTGACCATAAATCCATAGTGTCGTAAGATATCCATTTTACACATGGGGCATGTGCGATGCTCTAATAGCCATGGATCTATACAACTTTTGTGAAATTCGTGCCTATAAAAGAAAAGCATTATAAATATGTGACTTCATTTTTAAAATAATAAGAACCAATTGCAGTATTGGTGGCGGTTTGAACTATTCAAAACTATTGAGAGTGGTCTAACTTGATAAATTGTTTTCTAAAACATAATGCATTTTTCTAAACTTTTGACGTTGATTTTTTATAAAACTTGTATGGTATTAGAGAGAAGCAGACAAGGGATGTAAATAAAAGGACAAGATTAGTTGTATCAGATAAAATGAAATCATTAATCAATTTTATAATCGTTATAAAAATATCAAACGGTGATGTTTATCTCTTTTTTACAATTTAATCATTTTCACTTGTTTACCTGAGACAAACAAATGAAATTTCCGTTGGAAACACTTACTTACATACGTAGTTTGAGGTCTGATGAAACTCTTAATTATTGAAGCAAATTTAATGGGTTGGCAACATTGACTAGTTGGCCATATGATAAATTTTGATCTTTCAATTCGCTTTAGAGATTAAGACATAAGAAGTTTGTTGGTAATGGTTATGTAACGGTCACATTCATCCGACTGCTCCAATTATTTTAATTATTATTGACATTAAAGCTACTTGTCAACAGATGTGGAAGCAGTTACATAAGTCGATCCTTTGATTATTACAGCCAACTAAGTGTTGGCAAAAATAACAATCTCGAATCGCCTGCTGTAAAGTTCTCAAGAGTTTGTACAATAGCAAACAAACACCGAGAATCTTCAGGAGTGAGGGAACTCGAGTGTAAGTTCACTATTTTACAAATGCGTGATGTCCACTATATTCCCTACTGGAGAGCACATCATATACGATCAATAAGTGTTGCGACATCTAGTGTCATCTGGCGTTAATGTAACACGTCCGAAAATGCACTTGCATAAAACAACTTTGTCTACAGATCTGGAAGCTAACACTTAGTTGGCTATAATAATCGTAGGATTGACTTATGTAACTGCTTCCAAATCTGTCGACAAAGTTGTTTTAATGCAAATGCATTCTCGGACGTATTTCGTTAACACGAGACCATACTAGATGTTGCAACACTTATTGTTTTATTGTTGTTATTAATTGATGAATAAACCAGTTGCGCTAACTCTCAACCTCAACTCGGGAATTTCGACCATTTGAGTTGTTTAGTGTTTTCCACGTCCACCAACAAGGCATTCAATCAGATTTTTTAATACTCGCAATTTTATGAATTTGTATCATAAATACGGGCCTCTGCATGCATTGTTTCAAATGATCACAGATTAATGAGGGTCTGGCTTAGCTTTTTCTGTACAATGAATAGATTTTGTTTACGAAATAGTCATTGTTCATTCTCTTACATCTTTGTTAACGTTTTTTTAACCATCTAGATTAATTCAACACAAGTGATGCGTCATGAAATTTCTTATACAAACCTGCATAAAAAACAAAGAAGTTTAGTACATAAATAGAAGTTGTAGAAAACAAAACACAGCTCTTGGTCATTGTAATTTAAGATGTTATTAAATAAATTCAAGTTTAAACAAAATATGTCAGGAATGAAAATAAGAACAATCAATCTTTGAAAAAAGTATATAATAGTTATTTGTGTATCTTGGACAAAAAGTGTAACTTTTTCGGTCGAGTTTGAGAATGAGAAAGAAATAACACTTTTTGCCAGTGCTGCACACAAAATTTATTTTATCATATTACTTTTATTAAAAAGGTTAATTATCATCAAACACTTACGTTCAATGAAGGTTTAATTTATTAGTTCACATCTTAAGAAATAAGATGGGAATTATGCGACGGTTTCTAAACCGAAAATTTTAGCACCCGTTTTTTCACTCTTTCCGATGAATTAAGAGTTAGTACGTTATAATGAAGAAAACCAACCGTCCGATTTTTATGTACTTGGACCTTATTTATAATTCCGCAGATCTGATTAGAACGCGAAGATCGCCGTCTTAGACTATTGGCTTTACGGGACCGCTTCTCTTCTACACGGGCGATTGCGGACCAGTGGTTTGAAGAACATGGAAGACCGATTGGGATGCGAACCGTTTATAGACGGATGAGAACCTTTGGGCTCTTTTCATACCGTCCCCTTTTAATGCTACCACTGACTCCAGAGCATCGACGTTATCGTCTAGCGTGGTGTAGAGAACGGGCAAATTGGGACCAAGAATGGAATTCAATTGTCTTTAGTGATGAATCCAGATTCTGTTTTGGTATGCATGACGGTCGTGCAAGGGTGAGAAGACGGCGCGGTGAAAGACAAGATCCCCAATTTTCTGTGAATAGGCATGTGCACCACACAGTTGGAGTTATGGTATGGGGAGCTATTGCTATTGGAAGTAAGTCACCTTTGGTCTTCATTATAGGTAACATGACCGCTGCGCGCTACATCCAGGAGGTCGTAGACCTCCATATTGTACCATGTTCAGACCATTCCTAACAGCACATTCCAACAAGACAACGCACGACCTCATGTTGCTAGGGTTTCTTTGGCTCATTTTGAGGCCAATCAAATTGCTTTGTTGCCTTGGCCACCAAGATCTCCCGATCTTTCGCCCATCGAGCACGTCTGGGATATTATGGGAAGAAGATTACTCAATTTACTCACCCTGCACAAACTCTAGCGGCTTTACAGCATCAGTTACAGATAGCATGGGATGAGATACCTCAAGAAGAAATCGATCACCTCATTAGAAGTATGCCCAGACGTGTTAATGAGTGCACAAGACATCGTGGTGGAGCAACACATTATTAAGTTTTTGAAGAAGTTAACAGTTTAATTTTTATCAAATTGTGATCGTTTACTAATCTAATTCGTATACACTAGTATACCAAAAATTGTTCAAATAAATTCATTATTACTGGGTGTTCTTCTTTCTATGTCACTTAGTATATTTAGAAAAATATTCGTTTTATTACATTTTTCTCTTCAAATAAAAGTTGTTTATAATTTAATTATATACAACTTTTGTTTAAACTATTTTTGATCCGATAAGTAATTACTCAGATATAACAATCAAGTGACAATAATTGTTGTAACAATATTCCACTAATATCAATTTTACAAAAAAAGTTGAGAGAGAAAAGTTGTTGAAAATTCTATTGTCTATAGCTTTCGTTTGAACCATGTTTTTTGCTAAAACGCAATTTTATTTTCGCTTATCGGCTCGATGTGGATTCTGCAGCAAACGTAACAGAATTTTGATTAATCGTAATTCCATTTAACCAGAGGAACAATTCAAGAAATTTTTTGTGCACGTAGGTAATTTTTACGTAGATTCGTGTTCCAGAAAGAAAAACACATAATCCTATTTGAAATTCCAAAGTTCCACCCCCCTCAAAATTGAAGAGGGGGTGAAATCTAAAAAATATGGTTAAATATGTCCCCCCATCTCCCTATTACCCTTACCAAATTTCATGAAATATATTAAACCGTTTTCAAGATATTGCCTTGTAATACTATAAAAGTCGGCCCGCTCCGTATATGAACAGGGTCGATATTTCTTTAATTACGTTCTACTGATTTGAATTCCCTTTTAATTGGGTACCATACTACAGGATGTAACGAAAATGGAGGTCATAAATTAAACCACATATTCTGGGGCTAAAAATAACTCGATTGAACCTAACTTACCTCAGTACAAATGTGCATGCAAAAAAAGTTACAGGGTGTCAAAGTTATAATTTTTGAAAAGTTTTTGATAATATTTCCCTTAATAAAGCACGATTTCAACGAAATTTGGTATTTAGAAGTTTTTCAGCATGAGAAATCATCACAGTTCTGATATACATTGTAGAGGGCGCCACCAGCAGCACTTCGCGTACATTCAAATGTTTATAACTTTTTTGCTCCTAGGTATATTGGATTGTTTTTCGAAGATTTTCATTCCTTGACGTGATGAGCTCAAAAAAGTATACTTGAAAGATGTCGATTCGGCCAACCGTTTCCAAGAAAATCGACACTGAATCTTCAGTTGTTATCGAGATACGGCCTCTTTTTCATAGCACAAAAATTCCGAATAACAAACAATAAAGTATAAATGAATTTTGAAGTTATTCGCAGGTCCCAAAATTTTTATTTAATCTTACTTATTTACAAACAAATTCATGTATACTTTATTTTTTGTTATTCGGAACAACTGAAGATTCAGTGTCAATTTTCTTGGAAACGGTTGGCCGAATCGGCATCTTTCAAGTTATGAACATTTTAATGTACGCGAAGTTCCGGTGGTGGCATGTACATCAAACCTGTGATCAGATTTAGATTTCTCATGCTGAAAAACTGCTGAATACCAAACTTCGTTGAAATCGTGCTTTATTAAGAGAAATATTACCAAAAAACTTTTCAAAATTATAACTTTGACACCCTGTAACTTTTTTTGCATGCACATTTGTACTCAGGTAAGTTAGGTTCAATCGAGTTATTTTTAGCCCCAGAATTTATGACCTCCATATTTGTTATACCCTGTATGAAAACTCATTTAAGCAATTAAAGCAAAGTTACTGGTATAGTAATTATTTATTTATAAGTATAACTATTAATTGGTAGGTATATGGTGTTATATAAACAATAATAATGTGTATAATTGCATAAAGTAATGGATGCAATTTTTTAAAAATATACTCTACAATCAAATTAATAATTTCCATAATGGGTGTTATGGATGGTTTTAAAATGTATAACCTAATTAAAATATAACATCACTGGTCTAAAGAAGTGACATTTCTATGCTCCAATTTATTCCACGATCGTGAGTATGAAAGAAGGAAAAATCAAGCAAAAAATAAAATTTTATACAGTAGTTTGTAACTGTTTTTTTCTCAGTACAAGATTCTTGTGTATTATCGGTAACCTCGTCCACGTACCTATGTATATTTCGTATAATAAAAATCATAATAGTAGGAACGTGGGTATTTGGAAATTTCCCAACCCCAAGGATGAAAAACAAAGGCAATATAAATAAATATACAACAAAAACAAAACAAAAGAAAACATTTTCGAAAAGATTGAAACAATGTGTAATTGAAGGTCATAAGATTGTAAATTTGCAAAATGCATCCTCACTGCAGTTGTTCATAAATGAAGCACCAGGACCAACAGATTTATCATGAAGAAAAAACAAATTTGCTTAACTGTGTCATAGCAATGTTTTATTCGCATGTTGTCTATTGTGAAAGTATGATCCAACCTTTACTAGGACAAATTGTTACGTTATCAAACCCTCAAAAATTGAAACACGATTGAAAATTTCTTTGTCGGCTGACTGCGGTCCAAGGAGGTGAGTTTTAAAGAAACTTAGCTTTTATTCTAGAGGATAAGCCTCTATCCGTGATGTTAAAATCGAGTTACCAATTAAAATTTATACAAAGTGCCTAGGAAAAGGGGAAAACACTTCAGGATAGATTCGAAAAAAAGTTGGCTTAATACATCGAGAAATTGTACCGTCAAATTTTAGTGAGTGAGAGTGACAGAAACTTGCAAATAATACTATGGAGAACTGATCCATCTAAACCCATAGAAGAATATAAGATGAATACTGTGAGTTATGGCACCAAATCTGCTTCGTATCTCGTAATTAGATGTCTAAACCAACTAGCATGCGATTTTCAGGACATGTATCCTGAAGCAGCTACAATCATTAAAAATAATTTTTACGTAGACGATCTCATACCTTCGTTTAAAACTAAAGAAGACACTACAAGGTTGTGTTCCGAAGTAGACATGATGAAGTGTTAGTTTTACATTGAGAAATCATCCAACAATGATTAGATCGCTACAAAGTAGTTCGAAAGCAATGATGTGCACGCCTTTGGAGATCTAACTACTACAGGTACGTTATGTATTCATTGGACACCAGCACATGATTGTTTGACTTATAGGATCATCCCTCAAAGGAAAACGAACATTACTAAACGTAGGTCTTATCTAAAATTATGATTCAAAAATTATGGACATTGAATTTAGGGTGGGACGACGAGGTACCAATAGAGACGTTGACAGAGAATGATTCATAGAATCACTTCAAAACTGGAGACAACCCAGCAGATTTAGCACCTAGAGGAATTTCCCCAGAAAACCTGAAACAATCAAAATTATGGTGGATAGGTCCAAGTTGGTTGCAAAAACAAAATACAGAACGGCCACACAGTCAAAAATTTGAACTCGACTATATTCCAGAACTGAAGAAACAAACTGCAACATTAGTAGTACCTTTACGAAAATCTATGTTTCTGCTGGAAAGATATTCAAACATAATGAAACTACAAAGTGTAGCTGCATACTGTTTACGGTTTTTATCGAACTCAAAACTACCCGTTGAAAATCGACAATATGGAATATTAACGGTAACAGAATTGCACTTAGCTATGATATCTTTGATTAGGATCTCACAAATAAATAGTTTTAGTGTAGAATTAAAATAGTTAAAAAATAAATCAACCACTGCATAAAAAGCATGATATATTAAAGCTTTCACCGTTTCTAGATAGGGATAGAATTTTACAAGTAGGTGGTAGTAAAAAAATCACACTTAGATTCAAATACAAAGCATCCGAAAAGAAAAAAATTAGCAAGGTATTTTCGAATCTGAACATAAACAATTACTCCATACAGGGCTCCAATTACTTTTATCAAAGGTAAGACAAAATTATTAGGTTACTTCCGGTATAAAATTGCTAAATCTGTAGTAAGAAATTGCGTTAAATGCTTTTGGTTTAACCCAAAATTAATAAATCTCATAATGGAGCATCTTCCAGAGAAACGGGTTAAGAAACCAATGAGCCCATTTTACGTA
Source organism: Abscondita cerata (assembly GCA_030710515.1). Taxonomy (NCBI): domain Eukaryota; kingdom Metazoa; phylum Arthropoda; class Insecta; order Coleoptera; family Lampyridae; genus Abscondita; species Abscondita cerata. The sequence goes on from JALBCR010004222.1 coordinate 106,431, forward strand.
TCCGGTTGTGACTCGACCTTTTTTGTTAAAAGATAGAAAACGTCGTGGAAGTCGTATTTCCAAGGCTTATTTATGTTTATTTGTTTGTTTTGCTACAAAATATCTCCATTTAGAGATTGTCAGTGATTTGACCGCCGAAAATTTTATTGCTGCTTTGCGGAGATTTGCAAGTCGCCGAGGTGTCCCAAGCCATATTTATTCAGATAATGGCTGAAATTTTAAAGGCGCAAAAAATTAGTAAGAAAATTAATCAGCTTTTTGAAAAGATTCTAAAATTGAAACTTTTTGCACTACGATGATTGTTCAGTGGCACTTTTATTTCTCCTAATTCACCACATTTTGGTGGTTTGTTGGGTTAAGAGTGTAAAACACCATTTATGTCGGATAATTAGTGAATCAAAGCTAATTTAAGATGAATTTTCAACGATCGTCTTGCAAATAGAGTGTATTCTAAACTCCAGACCTATGTTTCCTTTGTCATCTGATCCCAATAATTGCCTCCTTCTTACCCCGGGTCACTTTTTGATTAGAAGACCGACGACAACAATACCAGATCCTTCGGTCACCGATATTACCGTAAATCGGTTATTAAGGTTCCAGCTGAACCAACTTTTTTGGAAAAAATGGACAGCGAAATATCTAACAACGTTGCAACTTGGATACAAATGGAGTCAGACACAACAACCGGTTCAAGTAGGAACTTTAGTCGTAGTTGGCCACGAGAACTTACCACCACATGTCAATGGTTACTTGGGCGAATTATACGCCTGCGTTACGGAGATTCCACGGGTAGCAACTGTCGGCATCAACAATGGAACATACAAACGACCAATCTCCAAACTAGGACCCCCAACGAACCAAGAAGATATAATAAAATAATTTTTATAACTTGTTCGTAATAATCTGCTAAATAGTTATTGTGTTACATATATTCATGTATTCATAAATATCACAAATGTCTTTTCAAGGGGTTTCTAACCCCCGTCTTTATTTTTGTTATACAGTTAGGTAAAATATGTCGTTAGTGATTAAGTTCAATAGAATAGCAGTAGCCGTGTTGTTAACAGGTTGCCAGTAATTTTAGCTGAGTAAACCATAGCACAAATACAGTCCACTATATTGATTTAATAAATTAATTACCCTAACAGTGTCTATGCATTTGACTTCTCAATAAAATTTTAAATTCAATAAGACACATTTTTCTATACAACTTATTAGATAACTTAAAACTATAACCACGTCTACGCGAAATCGTTAAGACAAATTTACTTACGTCTTTACACTTGGTAAAGAAATCATTGATATTTCAACCGCTACATTTCCAACGAAAAAAAAATTGCCTACTTAGCTTCTTCGAATTTTGTTTATGAGAACGGGAAGAACAAATTTAAACCGTGTACAACTACGATTAAATTTCCAAGACTAGGGTTTTACATAAAAGTCTGAAGCATCTCACATTACTGAAAAGGAGCTAAATTTTAAAGTTCCGAGTCAAGTAAGAAATTTTATTGACGTGTGTTGTATTAAATTTTTCCGGAAACCATAAGAAAAGACGAAATTTACAAGTTTTAGTAATTTTTTTTACAAATCCCACAAAAATCAAGTTAGTTACAAAGTAGGTATTATAGTTACAAAATATGTCAGATGTGACAGATACATAGTGTAATGACCCACAACTGGGAGGTTATGCAATAAGGACAGAGCATATTAAAAGGTAGAATTTCCTTTGCATAGCTGGTGTTGCAAAAAAGAACTATTAACATTTTTCAATCGATGTTAAACAGAGCCTTGTCATCGGTATCTTCTCTTACTTTTGCATAATGCCCCACAGTCTCCCATATCTCAAAATTACAGAGTGAAACTGTTTAAATTTTCTAAACACGTTTCGAAAATGTTTAAACCAACAAACTTATCTTATTATTTGTGTACCTAACCGAGAAAGTGTTTTTCGGGCCCATGGAAGAGATGGACACTTCCAGAACCAAATATTTGTATCATAGAATAACATATCAATGTTTAGTATAAATTGAAATCACTGACTGTCAAATTTTTTGTTGATGGTGTCTGCCGGCATTTCTTTTCTCAGCTAGCCGTGCAAAATGCAGTTTTCTCGGTTGTTTTAGACCGCAACATTTGATTTTCTACCGGTTGAATAAAAATATATTTCCAGAAAATTATTTCGGAAAAACTTCATAAATGCCTCCCGAGTGCTGAGGGAAGAGCAACCGTTTTGACAAATATAATAGAATAATAAAGAAACTTAAGACAACTATAAAACACAATGTAGGAAAAAGTAATCAACAGATTTGTCGGATTAAAAACTTGCCATCCAGTTAGCCGACAAAAAATTTAAATTTCGAAGTTTAAAGAACTAATCAGAATACTTTTGACAACGGACACGAAATTGGTAATAAAAATATGTTAGTAAAAACTAGGTTATGTGGAGGAGATAAGAAATGAGTTTTCAATTTGGCAGTACAAAAAATCTAAAAGTTGAATTATTTCTCAAAATACCGAAATAAGTTTCTAGAAATTATTTTCTAAAGGTAATTTTTGACACATATGCAAAATTTCAGCTTCATTAGATAATTCAGAATTTTACCCAACAGTTCAACAGAGATAAAACTTTTTATAATATTTTATTCCAGACATGTTTACTTTAAAATATGTGTTTTTTTGTACAAAATTCAAACAGGACCGCTAAAATTTGATCACATGTAATGCAAAGTTTATATTTTTACCTGTTTAAGTTAAGTTTAAGTATTTTTGAAAAAAAATAATTTATGCGTAAAAAGTACACATTTAGAAAGCGCCTTTGAGAGATACAGGTCCTTATGAAATACCAAAGAGGTTTGTTGTAAAAAATTAAAAAGGTAAGATGTTTTTATGGGCATATTTTAATTTTCTAAATTTAAATTTTGTAAAAAATGACTATATTTAAAGAAAATGTGTCTGGAATAAAATATTATCAAAATCGAGAACTTAAGTTAAGTTACACGATATAGGCTAAACATGGAATTTAGACAACTAAGAAAAATGCTAACAGTTAAAAGACCAACCGCCGTCTTGTACAGTCGTATACCGCACTTAAGTATACACCTCTGATGAGCTCACAATAAGAGCGAAATGCTGCATCAGGTGTTTTTTTGTTGCGTGTCTGCTTCTGTACAAGTTATACTTGATTTTATCGGCAACGTGTGTTACAAGCATTAAAGCTATCGCTTAGATAGCGCTTTGCACTTTAACACACACCGCCGTTACAGTTAACTGTTGGCATTTTTCTTAGTTTATACTATTCACACGTGTCAATGTTTACACGAGTTGTCGCAAGACACACATTTACTTACATTTAGAAAACCTTTTTTTAATCACTTTTTGAAATTGTTATTATGAATGTAATTTTTTAAAGAAAGAAATTGTAATAACTGTAAACTACCAACCAACACCCGTTCACCCCCGATCACATGAAACAACTTAAATTAGTTAAAACAAATTTACGTGAAAAAAAGTTTGATTTGAAATTGTTATTATGCGTGTAATTTTTTATTCCAATAGGAATAGGAATATATGAGCACTTCAACAGCAATGGCTTTATGTTTTAAAACAGCTGATTATCTCTAAAGGAGTGCACTTTTTAAATTTGGTGTAATTTTGTTTTCGTGCAAGTGGTAATTCTTATATTGGACAGCTGTCACCTTTGATTGTTCCGATTATCAAAAATGAAGCGTCTCACAAAAGAACATCGCAAACTGCGCGGATGTCTCGGTCGAGAAAGGTCACCTAATGTCTCAACAATTCGAAGAGTGGTGCGTCTACGTACCGGTCGATCTCTTGACAATATTGCTGCTGTAAACAAGAGCATCGCCGAAGAACCGAAAACATCAATACAGCATCGTTCTCAACAACTTCAGATTTCACGAAGCACTACGCAGCGTATTTTGACTAAAGACCTCCATCTTCACCCGTACAAGATTTAGCTTACTCAAGAGCTCAAACTACCAGATTATGTAAAGCGCCGGCAATTCGTTCAATGGGTAATGGAGCGAAGTAATGTGAACGCCAATTTTTCGAAAAAAATCATCTTCACCGACAAAGCGCATTTTCATCTCAATGGCTTTGTCAATAAACAAAATTGTCGCATTTGGGGCTCGGAAAATCCTCACGCGATCCAAGAAAAACAAATGCATACACAACGAGCAACTGTCTAGAGCGGAATTTGGGCAGGCGGCGTGATTGGGCCGTACTTTTATGAAAATGAGGCTGAAATTGCAGTGAATGTGAACGGAATTCGTTACAGCAACATGATAACGGAGTTCTTGTGGCCTCAACTGGATGGCATGGATCTGGACAGCATGTGGTTCCAGCAAGACGGCGCCAGCTGCCACACCGCGCATGAAAGAATCAATCTATTGCAGCAATGATTTCCAGACAAACTGATCTCACGAAATTCTTATGTCAACTGGCCGCCTACATCATGCAACTTAACGCCGTGCGATTTCTTTCTTTGGGGTTTTGTGAAATCTCAGGTTTATACAAATAAACCAGAAACAATTTCTGAGCTCAAGGCCGAGATCAGTGGTCAGTGAGGTACAGCCACATCTTTGCGAAAAAGTCATAGCAAATTTTATGAAAAGAGTAGTGGCCTGTCATCAGAGCCGCGGTGGCCATTTGCCGGATATTTTATTCCATACTTAATCGGAAGATGTCTACTTTACAATGCAATAAAAATACTACAACTCGCTTACAAAATACGTGTTTTTATTTCCAAATGAAAAAGTGCACTCCTATTGAGACACCCTTTATACTGCCTAACGCTTGCGCGAAGCGAACCGGCTCTAGTTTTTTTATTAAAAAAATCGCTCATTGACACACCCCTAAAAACACTCCTCACGGCTTTCTAAGTACTCATGTTCAATATCAAGTCAATCCAGTGTTGTGCAAAGCCGAACTGCATCTAATAAACCTCTACGATCGTATAGAAAGTACGCTGTAAGTTACAAATTTTTGATAGAGTGAAAAAAAATGATACAAAAAAGAGGAATAAGTAAATTTGCATTTTATAAAAAAATACTTCAAATAAATGTTATAAGTAATAAAGTTTCCAACAGCTTTTCTCCCATAACTTTTTTTAGAGTCAATATTCTTGGAGATATTGTTAAAACAATGAATGTCACGTGATTGTTATATGTCAGTAATTAGTTATCGGATGAAAAAATAGTTTAAAAAAAGTTGTGTATTAAATACAAAATGTGTAAAATAAACATTTACACTTTAAACAAACTCGCATAAGCTTTTGGGTATAAATCATAGGTACTCACAATAAAGTCTAATATAAAAGTTTCAATTAAAAATCGAGTTGGCTCTTTATATTCTACAAATAAGACATTAACAACCGAAACATTGCATAAACATCCATATCAAGTACTATTTTTTCCTGAAATTATTCGCTAACCAACCCTTGAAGCATTAAAACAAAAAGCAGTGTAAAATGTCAGTCGATAATAATTGAATAACTCATTAAAAAAGCGTTACCGAAAAATTAAATAATAAATAATTAAAATTTCACAATTAACGTCAGTTCCGCTTAAAAATAGGAAAATTTTATACTGTTTAGAGAAAAAAACGTAGACGTATACAAACATTGAAATTACGAAAAGTAAATGTTTATAGTCGAAATTAAGAATGCATTGAAAAAATGTTTAGTGATTATTGTAGATTATGTGTAATAAAATTTGGTGAGAGTCTAGATTTCAAAATAAGATGAAACAGTACCAAAAAACATTGATTCAATGGCGTAAAATTAGTAATTAAACTTAAGGAATTATTATGCAATAATTCGATTACAATTAGTTCCGCGTTATTTTTTTCATTACCTTAAAGAATTTTAGAATGGGGATTGTTTTTCTTCATCAAAGAAAAAAGAAAAGTTTTTTTTTTTTTTTTAGTTGTTTTTTTTTTTGGTGGGGGAATGTTTTTTATTATTTATTTAAATAAAAAAAACATCCTTTTATTTTTATTTATTTTAAATTTATAATAAAATTTTTATTTTTTTTTTAATTTTTTTTTTTTTTTTTTTTTTGTTTTTTCTTTTTTTTTTATTTTTTTTTTTTTTTTTTACAAAAAAAAAGTATTTATTTTTTTTTTTTTTTTGTATTTTATATAAGTGAATTTTTTTTTTTTTTGGCATACTTTTTTTTTTTAAAGTGATAATTTTATAAATAACGTAGCTGTAAATTTTCCTTAATTTTAAGAGATTTTTACCATTAATTAAAAAAAAAAAAAAAAAAAAAGAAAGAAAGAAGAACACCCAGTAATAATTATTTTTATAACTTTTTTTATAAAAAAAAAAAAAAGGGGAAGAACAGAGAAAAAAAGAAAAAAAAAAAAAAACAAACAAAAAAAATAAAATAAAAAATTTTGTTAAAAAGGAAAGGGGGAAAAACATTAACATTGAAAAACTTGCATAACTTTTAAACCGCTAAATAAATTTTCAAAAAAATTTAGTTTTGGATAGGTTATTTATTATATAAAATTAAGAAAAACAAAAATCAATCAGACTTATCGTCATAAAAAAATTTTGAGCTTGTCGGGAATGGTCTCCATCATGGCTTTTATGGTGGTGCTCGACACTTTCTTGGTCGCTACGGTCCACATTTTTCTAAAACTTTCAATCGATTTTGTAGCCTTTTTGTCTGCTTCAAGCTTCTTTTCACCAAAGCCCAGTACCGCTCGATTGGGCGAAGCTCAGGGCAATTTGGTGGGTTAGCCTCCTGGGTACAAAATCGACATGATTCTCTTCGTACCATTTTTTGTCTGCTTACTGTAATGGCACGAAGCTAAATCCGGCCAAAAAATGTGGATACCTTATGTTTACTCAGAAAAGGCCGCAATCTTTTTTGGAGACACTCCTTCGTGTAAATATCGGAGTTAATTGTTCCATTTGTTATGAAAGATTGGCTTCTTTCACCGCAGCTACAAATCGCCTGCCAAACGAGATATTTTTTGGAAACTTGGACTTTATTTTAGTTCTAAACTTCTTAGGAACATTTCCTCGTCCACAGGAAACATAAAACTCCTGACCAGGTAGTTGAGAAAAATCGGCGAGGACGTAAGTCTCATCGTCCATCACGCAACATTGACGTTTTTGGAAAAATCTGCTCTCAACTTTCTGGCTCGTTTCTTGGCTTCAATGTTTTTCTCCGCATTACGATCTGGAGTTGTTTGAACTTTGTAGGACTTAAATCCACTCTTTTTTTATTTTTCGAATTGTCTTTTCCGACAAGTCGACTTTTGCAGCTAATTTCCGGTTCGATATCAGCGGATTCTTAACCATCGCAGATATTGCCTTTTGCACCTTTTTTGGTGAATGAAAACCCTCTAGTCGTCCACTTCCTGGTTTCCGTGTTATGGTAAAGTCTTCCTTGTACCGCTTGATGACTTTTGCTGCCACTTGCCTGCAAACTTTTGCCTCCTTTGCAATGCGAACGACTGACCATTGTGGATTCTCAACAAATTTTTAATGATTAATCTATGTACTTCCACTACTTTTGCCATTGTGAACACAATTTGACTCAAATAAAAATAAAAATTTGACGACATATTCTGACAACTATTTCAAAGCCTACTATATCAAAATTTTGTAAAAAAATTATATGGTATAAAAGTTATGCAAGTTTTTCAATGTTAATGTTTTTTCGCCCTCAGTCCTTAGTGTAAAGAATTAGATTAGAAAATGAAAATAATTTAAAAAAAAAAAAATTTTAAATTTTTTAAAAATAAAAAATTTTTTGTTTCACCCAAATTTTTTTTTGAAAATTAAAAAAAATTGGTAAAATTTTTTTTAAATTATTGATTTATTTTTTATTTTTTTATTTCTATTTTTTTTTTTAATAATTAAAAAAAAAAAATAGAGTTTTTTATTGTAGAAAAAAAAAAAATTATTTTTTTTTTTTTTTATTTAAAAACTTAAATGGTGGAAAAAGAAAAAAAAAAGAAAAAATTGAAGAAAAAAAAAAAAAAAAATTTTTATTTAAAAAAAAAAAAAAAAAAAAAACAAAAAAAAATTTTTTTTTTTTTTTTTTTTTTTTTTAATTTTGTTTTTAATTAAAAAAAAAAAAAATTTGATATTTATTATTTTATTGAATTTTATAAAAAAAATAAAATTTAATTTTAAAAAAAAAAAAAAAAAAAAATTACAAAAATAATTAAAAAAAATTAACTAAATAAAAAATTATATTTTTTTTTTAAATTTTAAAAAAAAATAAATTTTTTTTTTTTTTTTTTTTTTTTTTTTTTCCTTTTTTTTTTTTTTTTTACAAAAAAAATTTTTAATTTTACAAAAAAAAAATTTTTTTTTTTTTTTATTTTTATTTTTTTTTTTTTTTTTTTTTTCTCTACACCACGCTAGACGATAACGTCGATGCTCTGGAGTTAGTGGAAGCACAAAAAGGGGACGGTATGAAAAGAGCCCAAAGGTTCATATCCGTCTATAAACGGTTCGCATCCCAATCGGTCTTCCATGTTCTTCAAACCACTGGTCCGCAATCGCCCGTGTAGAAGAAAAGCGGTCCCGTAAAGCCAATAGTCTAAGACGGCGATCTTCGCGTTCTGTGGTTCTTCGACGACGTCCTGTACCTCTCGCTCTTCGTGTACGGCCCTCTTGGTTCCATGCCCGAACACAGACTGCCACAGTGTTTAAACTCCGTTGCGTTCTAGCGGCTATATCTCTCATAGACAAACCAGCCTCACGCAATCCCACAATTCTACCCCTATCAAACTCGCTTAATTGCCGAAAATTATGGCGTCTTCGCACTGGAGGCATTGTGATTGAATTAAAGAAGCTCTTTGAAATGCAATTTAAATCGCTTAAATGACAACTGTACTTACAAATGCTTAATTCATTGTTTTAGGGCTACTTAATCGTAAGTGTTTTTGAATGAGGTTAACAAAACAACCGCTAGGGCAATATGGCTGAAAAACTGATCGTTTTTTATCTTAATATAAACAAATATATTCCCAAAAAAAAATTTACAAAATATTCATTATTACTGGGTGTTCTTCTTTATATGTCACTTAGTATAATAGTAACAGCGGTGAATTTGCAATTATAACGGTATATTCTATATTATTAGGAAATGGCAATCATATAATACATGAAACTTATGTTTTAGAGATAAACAAATAAATTTGACGCGACATCTAGTGCCACAACCTTGTGCGATGGTTACTTTATTCTGAAAAATCAAATTCCTTCATAAAATTCACATTTCAAGCAATAGTTTTCGAAAAATTTGGTGACCGTTTAAAATCCAATGAGTTGTCTTTAAACTATTTTAAAAATATGGCTACATGGTTTGAAGCAGAAAAAAGAAATAAAGGAGGCTTATCAATCAACCAGCACATCATGAAGCAAATTCAAACTGAGGCTCAGCGTTTAGTAGTTAGTGGAAACTTGGCCTTTCGTGGGTTATCTTCCAAAGTTTTCACAAAAAGTAATGGAAACTTTCTTGGGCTTGTGCAACTTTTAAGTAAATTTGAAAATGTAGTGATGGAAGACTTAAGGCATATAACTGACAAAGAAATGCAATTACATTTATTAAATGTGTCAATGCAAAATAAGCAAAAATAAAGGCAAATTAGAAGAAAACTTATAACCTATCGAATTGCTGACGAAACCACTGTCAAGCTCTCGCCGACTTCCTGTTCAAAGAAATTGAAGAGTGTGGTTTGAATACGACAAATTGTCGTGGTGAAGGGTACGATAATGGTGCCAATCTGTAAACAAAGAATTCAAGACCGAGTACTGGACAATTTTTCCTTTGGCTGTGGGTGCCATAGCTAAACCTAGTAATTGCTGATCATCAGTAAAGTGTACATCTTTATTTGGTATTTTACAATGCTTTCTTTACCATATTCGCTAGTTTAACGAAGTGCTGGCGCTGTGTGTAATAAGTGATAATACTAAAGCAGTTACCTTATAATAAGTATGTGAAGCGCGTTGGGAAGTTCGCGTAAGTGCTGTTCAGGCTGTTAGATTCGGAATACGTGGAAGTTAGGGATGCAATGGTTGAGTTTAGGCGACACAATTGTTGACCCCGAAACAACTCTGAAGCTCAATCTTTGACTAAACACAAACTTTGCCTTCATCCTAATTTGGACCTTGTGGAATGACATTCTTTTTCAAGCTAATTTTATCAGTAAAAGCATTCAAAGGAAATAGGTAGACATCAGCAACTGTTCTGAAAAGTTCAATAAGTGTTTGGAGTATTTAAACAGATTTAGAGAAAATGGATGTGTGGGCGCAATAATTTCAGCTAACGAAATAGCTGTTTAACTTGGTATCGAACCTGTTTTTTCCCGAGAAAAGGATTCGTAAACGAACACGCGTTTTTTCTATATGAGCCTTCTGAGGAAGTGCAATCGTCGCATAAAGAGAGAAACGTTTATCCATTAGTGGATAACTTTTTGAACTCACTTAAGGAGAGGCTAACTTCGTTGAAAGTGTGGGAATTTTTAGAAAAAAGGTATAAAACAAATTTGTTTGGACCTTGAAAGATATTTAACTAGCAGAACAACCAGTGTCTGATACCAACGACTGTAACAAATTCGTGCGTTATGGCAGTAACAACTGATAAATTTGTGTGAGGATTATTTTAAAAAACGGAACCGTCGTTGACGGATTAAAAATTGCATTTATGCGCAACAGTTTTGTTAAATTTATAATTAAATTTAATTTAAGTTGTTTTTTTGAGGGTTATTACTTAACCGTAAGTTTTTATTGTAATTTTCCTTCAATTAATATTTATTTTATTGTAGCTTTTATTATACATTTTAAATAAAAGTCCTATGCAAACCTGCGTGGCCAAATTACTATAACGCGCACCTGAGGACCCGATAACCCGTATCGGCGAGTACACCTTTATTAAGTTATCGCATGAGAATTATGATTTTATTTTTGAAACTTCAACTAATAAAGTGTTTATTAATCTTTGATTGTACAAATATGATCTAATTGAGTTTGTTGTGAGCTGTTAACTTGTTTGCGTAAAAGCGTGACACGACACTGAACTGTATCATGAACTTTACATGTAAATTCGATTTTTGATCATGAAAGTAACAACGTCTTGTGTACGATCAAAAATGCAAACAGTAAAGATTTGTTTAAAAACTTTGTAGGTCGCGTTATGAATGTCACTAAAAATACCCGTGACAGTTGCTAGTGCCGAAGAAAGCTTTTAATAAGATTAAGTTTATAAAAACTTATTTGCGCTCTACAATGGCACAGTAAAGGCTCTCTCGCCATTCTAACAATAGAAAATGGACCTATAAACACTTACGATTAGAGGCAGTTTTCAATGTACGATTAAGTTAACTTTTGGTTAATTTCCAAAGGGGACAATTGTGACAACAATTATCACAATAACAAAAACCCAAAATTAAAGTTAAGCAATGATTGAAAAACATTCGAGCAATTCTGACATTTGCTCATGCAAAATCCAAGCGAATGCCTTTTAATATTTGAAGTTACAAGAAAGACCAAAAACACAAAATTATCTTGGTCAAGGGTGGATATAAAAAGCTTGGATATGATCCCCGAACCAAACAGAAGAATCAATTTACAAGTTTTACCTAGAGGAGGGAAGCGATTAAAGCCTTATTAAAGCTTATTCCTGGTTTATTCTATGGTTACAGTCCATATGGAACAACATAATAAAAATTGTACCATCACAATGAGCCTGAATATGGTCCAAAATGTCCGGCATTCAATTGTGGAAGTATGTATAGTAAGATTAATATTAAGGATAAGTGAAATTGTGTGATATCACTGGAAACGTTTTCCACACTTCCTGTTGTTGTATCGTGTCTCTTCAGATGTCTTTATAGAAAGGCCGAGAATTATGTAATAGATAAGAAACTGAAATTCTCGGAAATAATTGACATCAAAAGTGGTACCAAACCCTATCCAGAGCTGCTCCTTCAGGTAGCTGTTTTTTTTAAAAGGTGTAGAACATACTAAGGCACTACGTTTCAAATTTGTTTCACAAAAAAGAGATTTCTTTGAATATTTGTTTCCACAGTTTAATATTGAAAAATGGCGGCCGCATTTGAGACCATATTTGAACCCCTTGTGATGGTCCAATGTTTAATATGTTCTTCCCTGGACCTAAACCATTGAATAAACCAAAAATTTGTTTGAAAACAATTTATATATCATTTAACATACAGGGTGGCCCATTAGTGCGAGGAAAATATTGGGTTAGAAAAAACTTAGCATTGAAAGTTGTGCAAATCAATAAGTTGCACATTTAAAATTATTGTCGTTTATACAGGGTGTTCCATAAAAGTGCGACATACCAAAGTTAAGTTTTTTAAATGAAACTACCCACTTTTTATTATAAATTTGAATTCCTTGGGAAATTGAAAAGTGACTTTATGTATTATACATAGTGTCTAAAATGGAGGGTTTTCGCATTATTTCACTTTTTCCGAAAAATTGACTTTTCGAAAAATTAAATAACTCAGTTATCCTGAATTTATTCAACTGCGATTTCGCAGCTTTATTATGCATTACAAGTGATAACTACAGCTGGTTGTTCATTTTTCCAACCTCGCTTGGTTTTGAGTAATCAGTTATCTAAATTCATGGATAACTTGATTTTTTCAAACGGCACCACGTAATTTTTTATATACCGTTGAACGTCGAATCTCATAAGCTTTCTAATGATATGATTGTAGGTATCTAACTCTTACTTAAAAAATCCGCAAAAATCCGTAAGAGTTAGATACCTACAACCTTATCATTAGAATGCCTATGACGTTCAACGGCACATAAAAATCAAGTTATCCATGAATTTAGGGAGTTCAGTTTAAATAATTGATTACTCAAAAGTTAGCAAGGTTAAAAAGGTGAACAACTACCTTTAGTTAGCACATGTAATGCATATTAAAGCTACGAAATCCAGGATAACTGGATTTAGACACTACCTATAATGCATACAGTTCAATTTCCCAAGGAATCCAAATTTGTAATAAAAACTAGGTTGTTCTATTTAAAAACATAACTTTGGTATGTCGCACTTATATAGAACACCCGGTATAAACAAAAATAATTTTAACATGTGCAGCTCATTGATTTGCACAACTTTCATTGCGAAAGTTTTTTTCTAACAGCAATATTTTCCGAGATATCCACCTTCCTCGCACTAATGGGAAACCCTGTATGTGGTAAAATTATCAGCTCCTGCACATAGAGAAATATTGAACTAGTCCTGAACTAAGATTAGAAATACGTTTAGTATAGATTGATTCGTATAGTGCAAATAAGTGAGTTCAAACGCACTTTTTTTTAAATAAAAATTTCCATATTGAAAAGAGGGTTTTAGTTTATCTCTTGCAGATTTAAGCTGCACCAACCAATTTCTGTATTAAACAAACTAAAGCGCGCTTTACAAAATGAAAACTTAATTTAAGAAATTTAAAGGTTTGAATTTTAGTGATGTATGATGAAATTTTTAATATGGTGGAAATATGACACATTCCAAATAGGTATTGAAACCACATATTCTACTAATTAGGAATAGATTGGACTATCTGAAGTTATAACAACGTCATATTACAGGAAAGATGTGTATGTTACTATTTTACTCACGATCACATTTCTAATTTTTGTTCTTCTATGTCTTTAGGTTCTAACGTTTGTGAGGTAGGCAACACTTAAACTTTCCAACCCGGTAGTCAGGCTGTAAAGCGACAGGAAATTTCTTTGCAGTTAGGGTTAATAGTATCACCATTCTCTAAAATGTTGAACATTGATGTATTACAATACTGATCGTAAATAAAAAGAAAAAAAAACAGAAAATTAGAATTTTAACTTATGATAAAAGTTATTATTTTTTTCAAAATTGGTTACGAACTATAGCACCGAGTTGGGTGTTTTAAAAATATAAGTGTTTGTTGATGCGAAAACAGGTAAAAAGTAGAAATTTTCAATTTTGAATCTCTTTCCATATTATTAGAAAAATCAATTGTTGTGATATGAGATGTGCACTAAAAACTAAATCAAAGGAAATTATTATTATTATACAACGAACCACTTAATATTGAAAAGCTCTTTCATTAATGACAATGAATGTTGAGTCTACTACTTTACGGTTTATAAATCAATAATATTGTGAAGGTTATTTCCTCGGTAAAAAAGTTTTTACTAGTAGGTATTAAATGTGAAATTTGCATATCAAATGTCAGATTGACTATTAGATATTACAAATAGTGAATTATTAGATTTTCAATGCTATCGTAATTTAGACACCTGTAAAACCACACGTTTTTCTTAAGTTTAAAGCTTCATTACCACTCCAAAATTCTAACAAAATAGAACCAAATTAATGATACCTAAAGAAAATCCATCTATAATTAATTCAAAAAAATCGTAATATCAAAATTTGTTTGACAAAACTGTTATGTAATTATGAAATGTCTGTACGCTATGTTATTATACAACTAATTCTCGATAATCGGAATATTGTGTTTAAAATCAATTAAAATGAAGAGAATTCAACTTGAAGTCGAGTCCAATACAAATTTATTTTCGGTTGTGTAAATATTTAAACAGATGATATTAATTAAAACTAAGAGGGCGTGAAGCACTAACAACAAGATGCACTAAGTGTGTTTGCTAGAGAATAGTGAATTAGCGTAACCGAGTGTAACTCTTAAGAGTAGACAATCAGTAACCATTATATAAAATTTAACACCTAGAGGGCAAGACTACCCAATTCGGCAAGGATTCTGTGAGTGGTATGTTTATCTTCAAGAACATTAAATTTTACCATTCTTCGGACTGACGAGTGTTTATACCACAGATTAATGATGTGGTGGGTTAAGACAGATGCGAAACTCGAGTTGTAGAGATTCTTTGCGCATGCGTTAATTCTCCATTTTATTGTTGGTGTTGTAAACAACAAACGATTTATACGCTTCAATATTTATTTATTATTGTCTAATTTTATCGTGTTTAGGACATAATGAGTATTTAGAAGTGTTTATTAGTGCAGTGCGGTACTACACCCATGTTTACTTTTAAACCTTATTTGTGTTGGTGTACCTCAATTTATTAATTATTATCTATTTCGTCTCGTATTTATGACTTATTAGTGTTTAGTAGTATTTATTAGTGTTTGCTGTTTGAAAACGTCCCTACGTGTTTTGTGATTGTGGTGTAAAATGTCTGGTAAGGGTCGTGGTGGAACTTGGTGTATGGTTCCCTTGCAAATCAAACACTAAACAAAAGTTGTTTGTGTTTTTGGTCTGCCCAAAGAACCTGAAAGGTAAATTAAAAGTTGTGTATTTTATGAGCTTTCTTAAATTTTACTGGTAGACGTAAATTAGTTTGGAATAGAAATGTTTTTTATTAAAATTAAAATATAGGTTTTTTGTTTTCACAAACGGTTTTATTCAACTTCAATTTTCCAATTATTTATTGTTAGTGTTAAAGCAATAAAAAATCCGATATCAACAAGCATGAAGTTTACTTGTTCATACATTCAGTGTATAGGCAATTTTAAAATTCCCGCAAAAATAACACCAACAAAAAATATGGCGTCTTGTTTGGAGGTCATGAAATAACGACCCTGAAACATCAAAACAGACCGACACAGAGTTTCGCATCTGTCTTAACCCCACCACATCATTAATCTGTGGTTTATACACTGGTATTTTTAAGACCCGTAACGACGTATTTGGAATAGTTGAACCCTCTCGCGACAAATGTTAAAAACCATTAACAAAGATTCATGTAAAATGTTAGGATGGTTGCTGATCAATCGATTGGTAAAATATTTTCCATTATACCTCTCTGAAAACACTATCTTTACATGCTTATTTGGCGCACCGAAAATCGACTTTTCAGTGCGCCCGCACGGGAAAACTTCCCGTGCGCTACTAGTAAAACATTTGTTGACTTTTGTTTAGTTTCCTTAGCAACACTAAACAACGCTTGTATGTGTGACAATTCTTAGTGTTTAGAATTATTGTTCAAAGTATTTATCAAATGATTTCTCCAGAAGAAGAAATATCACGTGAAGCGGCAATAATAAGTGCAGGATTGTTGCCCAAGAGGTCCTACGAAAGATATGAGAATGAGTACCGTCTATTTTGCGTGGCGTCAACAAAAGAAGATTGACACAGTAAGTGATGATATTCTTCTCGTTTATTTGTCCGACAAAGCAAAATCTATGAAAGCTTCAACTTTATGGAGTCGATTTTCAATGGTAAAAAGTTGTTTGGCAGTAAAAGAAAATTTTAATGTTACTAATTTGCCAAAACTACTGCGTTTCTCAAACGACAAAGTGTTGGTTACACACCGAAAAGTCCAAAGTACTAACTGCAGATCAAGTCACTAAATTCATACTTGAAGCACCAGATGAAAAGTGGTTGTTAACTAAAGTAATTTTAACATTTGGTATTTTCGGAGCATGTCGAAGAGATGACTTGATTCGTTTAACTTTGGAAGACGTAGAAGACAATGACCGTTTTTGGTGGTATTCCTTCGAGATGGCAAAATCACAAATCAAGAAGCTTCACAATTACAAAGGAAGGATGTCCTTTTGATCCGTGCAGTTTATATCGTAAATACGTTAAATTAAGACCTACAAGTATGCATAGTAGAAGATTATTTATTGCATACCGCAATGGTAGATGCTATGCACAACATGCAGGTTGTCACACTATAAGTGGTGTAACAAAACACATTGCAGAGTATCTGAACTACAAAATCCTGAAGAATATACAGGACACGGCCTAAGACGATCATCAGCATCTATATTAGTCGAAAGCGGAGGGGATTTGCTTACTCTAAACGACATGGTGGTTGGCATTCTTCGACTGTAGCTGAAGGCTATATCGAAGAATCGGTAAACAGAAAGGTGGAAGTTTCTCGTAAATTGTTTAGTCAGGTACAAAATCCAACGTCAAAATCAGAAACCATTGTTATTGGAGCAGATCAAGAAATAAATACTAATACAGTACCTTCGACTTCATCAACTACAATTTTACAAAATAAATTGGCTACTAACGGATTGCATATTTATAACAACACAAATTGCACAATAAATATTTCATTTGATAAAAATTAAAGATACATGTTGTATGTATTTGTTCGTTCATACTTAAAAATAAAGGTTTGTAATAATGTGTATATTTTTTGCTTTTTTTTTCCAGAGAGGTATAATGAAAGTATCGTTCATTAACGCCATAAATAGCTTTTCCCGCGCTTGCATGACTGAATTTGTCACGCGCGCACGGGAAAAGCTCGTTTTCTGGACTCTAATGAAATATACTATAGAGGTTCCGATTTTTTTATTTAATCGGTCTATAATTTTGTGGAAAATATGTATATGAACATCTACAAGAAATTGGCAGATGGTGCTGTGTGTCAAGCCTGATTAGAAACAAGCCTGGTTGTTCAAAATCATCTTTTATAGAAAATTATGGGTCAGTTTAATTTAATAAAATCATTTTCGTTTTTTTTTTCGTTGAAATGGTTTTACTTAATTTTAACAGAATGGCATATTTTATCAAAAAACTAACTCATCATAACCAACCACAATAAAAGTGGCTACAAAATATTGTGAACTATGGTCGTTATCGTGGCAGTACTGAAATGATACAAAATCAGGCTCGACAAACAGCAGCATTTGCTAATATTTTTGTAGATGTTCATATTCCACAAAACGACCGACCAACCAATTTTTTTATAGAATTCGCCATTCCTTAGAAATTAAAAAAAATATTATATTGAGAATATAAGTATAGAAGACTCTTCAATTTTGGGTTTACTGTCATGGTTATAATTGTTGTCACAAAACAAAAATTAACCTTAACCAGGGACTGAAATACTGGCCGTTCGTGGAGTATTCCGATGAAAAATATTTGTACAGCGAGAAAAAAAAGTTAAGCGTAATTAATGGAAGCACGGCAATTTAGTGAGCCATCTAGGGGTAAGGTTTGTAAGATTTTTAAAAGAAACTCAAAAGATATAAAATACCTTATACGGAATACATGTAAGCAGTACATTGAACTTTGAATAAGATAAACTATTGTTGCACAATTACAATTTGGTTTTAAGACTCCTGTCCTTAAGAGATATATTTGAAATTACAAGTCATCAGACAAAATCTTCTCGTGTTAATGACCTATCGGAATTCAATGTAAATATTTATAAATTGCATATAAAAAAACAGATACGAGTATTTGTTATGTTTTAGTTCAGATTTCGAAATTTTAAGTGTAAGGCGAATTTAATAAACTTATCGTTTGAATGTTGATAGTCTATCAGAAATTAAAGTCAATTATTAATAAACAACTTTCGGATTGTTGAGCTACTGTTGAACAGTTTTGCCGCCTCTAATTTGTAAAAAATTGTTCATTTAGCCGTGAAAGTTTTAAGTTGTAACAGTAGCAATACTTCCTATGACGAGTCATAAAAAGTTGCTTTTACTCCCAATAAAACATGTTAATTTTTCTTTAAACGTCGTTAATATACAGAAGAAAGAAAAGTTGATATGCATTTATTATAAGGTATACCGTTTAATATCGACAAGAGCGGTCGTAAAAGTATTTTTATTATGTTACTTAGCAACTTACTTTTACTTCCACTCGGAGCGACAGTAAAAGAACTTTTAGTTCCGCTGATAATAGCAACCGACTGTGTTCAAAAAAAGAGCGACGTTAGCGTTTCTAAAAATTATGGGTAAAAGACTCATCTTACTGACGTTTGAAGAAATAAAAAAGCTGATAATTTAATGATGAGGTTGGCAGTTTCCTCGTTCACCTCGTCAAGGCAAAACCGAGGCTTTAACTCAGCCGCGGGATTAAATAGCTTTACTGTCGAATTGAACATATAATTTTTTCGCCAATTGCAGTCGTTGAAAACAATTAAGAAGGTTTTGTCCATAATAACCATTTTATATACTACTTGAAAAACATACATTCAATATCATTGAACAGTAATAGTAGACACATAAAAAAAAATATTTTTTTAAAATTTATTTTTTTTTATAAAATTTTATTTTAATTAAATAATAAAAAAAAAAAAAAAAAATACATGAGACTTGCAGTTTAACGGTGATTCCCAATGGCTTAAAGTTGAGAAGTCTACTAGGCTATTATACTATCGCTGCTTTGCTACCGCCTTGCGAAAAAGTACGCCAAAAATTCTATGTTTGCACCGGAATCGAACCCGAGGTGCCTTCTTAAGCAGCTAACACACTTAACTGCAACGCTACGACCGTAAAAATTATTCAATGATGCAGTTGCAAATATGCATCACAATTCCTTTAAACTATCACTCGATAGTTTCATCAGAAGTTGTATTTCAGAGATGTATTCCGTCAGGAGGGGAGGATATATATATATATATATATATATATATATATATATATATATATATATATATATATGTATGTGATATAAACCCCAATATACGTGACAAAAATAAAATTATGAATAAAAGTTGTTTTACATTTTTCGACCTCCAAAACTTCAATAATTTGTACGTAAGGCCACAGTTACTTGAAAGGGGAATTTTTGTGATCATCATCGGTTATGCTTCTAACATGGTTACCAGCTATGAGCGAAGAACTGCATTAGGATGGGGAAACAGATTTCAAAATTGTTGACCCCTAAAAATGTAATTAATTTTCCCAGCAGCATAATTGTTGCAATTGATATTTGTTCTATATTACCCTGGAGTATACTCAGCTTGAAAGACTGAGTTTGAATACATACTTTTCCTAAAATTTGGCCAAAAAACAATCAAAGGCATTCCACAAGAACACAGACCAGTACTCCATATGAAAAAAAATACACTTTCTGCGACATACTCGGTAGGAACTAAGTGTTAGTCAGATTTTCCTATACCTCCATGATGTATTACAACTTTAAAAGCAAGGCTTTCAATTTGGGAACCAATAAATGTTTTGTGCATGCGAGGCTTTGGTCCTTGCTCCAAGACCCTGAGAACTTAAAAAGACCATAGTGCTACGATAGGGCAAGGTTTTGGCACGAAATTTCACACGAAACTATTTCTCGTAACTAAGTGGTTGTGGTAATTGTTTTGTTTACAAAATAATTACCACAAAACGTCATTTACGTCAATATACGTTGTTTAACTCAAATAGGAAGGCGGTGAATAGAACGGTCACAAGAATTTCGAAAAACTAAAATTACCAGCGTAAAATAGACGTTTCAGAGAGCATTATTCCGAAGAAAAAAATACAAATTATTTGATAACTTTCCCAAACAATTATTGAAAATAACTAAACTTGATTAAAACGAATGTTACTTGAAGCAATAGTTTATTTTTGAATTGTTATTACGAGTGTAATTTTTTAAAGAATAATATTAACGTTGTATTTTATTTTTAAACCTTATTGTATGTATTGTTTTTAAAGAAAAAAATTGTAATAACTGGTAATAACTACGCAGTTTACTCCCGGTCACATGAGAATAACTAAAATTGAATGTTACTTGAAATTAGTCTGTTTTGAATTGTTATTATGAGTGTAATTTTTATAAAGAATAAAGAAAGAAATTGTAATAACCGTAACCTACCAACCAACACCTTCACCCCGATCACATGAAAACAACTTAAATTGATTAAAACAAATTTTGATGAGTGTAATTTTTGATTGAGACACACTAATGTATCAAAAAATACTTCACAATCATTAACTTCCTGCGGAAAGGTAGGTGGGACGAACAACAATTTAACCTATACCTAAAGTGCGTGAATTTATTTTTTTTTTTAAAAATTAGCGAATAATCCGCAGTTTCTTCTTAGAATATATGCTCTCTGAAACGTTTTATTAAAAACGTATGAATGATTTCTTTCTATCGTGGGTAGAGAAAAATGAAAGAAAGATGAAGCTCCAGGAAAACATTTGATTTTTTGAATAGAAAATACATTCAAGTAGATTAGATGCGAGTCAGTATTGCACAAGGTACAAATTACTCAGAAAACACGATAAGGAACTACGGAAATAAAATAGCACTTTATTTCTAACAAGCAATTAAAAAATTTTAAAAAATCGTGGAACAACGTATTCAGCTTTTATTGTATGTTTCGTTGGTACAAATTGATCAGTTAAAACAAGATCTATAACTCGTAATAATGTAAAACTACTTTCACAACTTCAACACAAACAAGTCGAGCGACCTTTCGAACGCACCAGAGTTCCGTAAAAAAATAATCACAATACTTCCTACCTAAGCAAATACAAATAAAATACGTCAAAATTAAGGTCAAGCCCCAATTCCTCTTAAAAGTATTTCTTTACAAAGTTGAAAAATCCACAAGCCATTGCACGTAATCTAATCTCAGGCCAATTAGAAAGTTTTTTTATGTAAACAATCACAAATGCATTGTGTAATTTAAAAGAACGGCACATTATTGTTACAAAATTACGTGAGAATAGCATTTTCATTAAAATTTAAGCGAATAAATTACCAAAATTGCCCACTTAGTTGCAGACTTATAGTGATTATGTGTTTATGCACTTAGTCTTGGTCCTTTAATAAACAGATAAGGCGAAGGCTAACAGTTTAGCTCAACCTACCATCAGTATTTATTTAAAAATAAAAATAAATATTGAAACAAAAATGCGTATTTGGTTGCCTCGGATTTGTCCAATTAACCACACTTGTGAAATTGACTATTCAAATGTTACATCTGTCACACAAGTCAAAAGATCATAATATTTTAACCATGATATCAAAGTCAAAGCAATTTTGTTATCGATCTACAGAATTCAAAAAGAATGTGTTAACATGATCAGAAATAATATTATTCAAAAACGTGTGTTATATACTGCAACTGATTTTGTAGAGAGATGTTTTTAAATAGTAGTTGAAGAGAAAGCGTGTTCAAGTATACTTACTGGCAAGGCAGCATGCGTAGCACTTCTGAAACCTTATACGGTTCAATGCAAATGGCAACAACATTCTCCATCTTGTACTTCGTTATCGTCAGACTCTAATGTTTTTTGTAGGTATTTTTGATAAAGCTTTTCTAGCGGCGTTACATAATTTTTTTCTGAAAATTTTAGTTAGTGTCACATACAATTTTAAGCAATGTTTTACTTACAGACAATCTATCTTTTGCATGTATGTAACGGAATCGTTGAACGTAGTAAAAAACTAACCAGGCCAATGATATTATCATCAATACTATAAAGGTAACTGAAACGAATAACACTGACGTCCTGAAACAAAAAAAAATACAAATTAGAGTAGGTGTATCGAAAATGTTTCCTGAATCTTCCAACTTCGTCAAAGCAAGGTCATAAGCTAAATTTCAACTTGAACGGTAAAAAAAAAAAATTCTTTATTCTGGTGTTGTATGTTCAATGAAACAAGGTATACCAAGGTTAAATATGTACATATTTAATCTTGTTGGAATAATTATCAAAACTATTAGATATTTCTGCTTTCACAAAACCGTATATAAGGAATAAATTTTTTCGTTAATGGAAAACGATTAAGTTACAACATTTAGTTTAGAAAGTGTATAAAGGTATTGTAACATCAGTTGCGTATGCTTTCATTAAACGCCCTATGAATTAATTAACTGTAATTTAAACACTCGTTAATTTTTGTTACTATAATTGTTATGTCCGCCTGAAAATTATCAAAAAAATGAAGTTTCCACATATGCCAATTATATTTTAGACTAATTTGCCAAAAACAGAGATGATAATTTTAATTTGCAAAACATTTATCAGTGGCGCATCATTTTATCATGAATATTTTAGATCATAATTAATTAATGACAGTTAATTGATGAGGTGCAATAAAACAGTTATCTTATATTTTTTAACAATTTTTGAAAAAGGTATTGAAAACCAAACAAATCACCCAGATAAGCCAATAGTGACAAAAAATATTGCAGTCGATTCGATCGCCTTGAGACAAGGAAGCCAGATTAGTAGTGTAAACAAAAATTAAATTTTTGCGTAGCACCAAGCAATACAATTTGCGTGACCTCAAATTTAATTGAATTATCGACGTAATTTAAAAACAGTTCAGAAGGTCGTAGAGGTTGATGATTCTCTAATCAAACTGTTTTTTGTAAGAGACTGTAATTTTGGACAACTGTAAAACTTCAAACCGTAATACATGTATAGATCTGCAGGTTTCCTAATCCAGCGTTATAACCACCGTAACGGTCTCGTAAAACCATAATCAGAATTTGCGTAATTTGTCTACCATCTTCTACTGTAAACGAGGTCAGTCATACAATAAAACAATGTAATTGATCTAAAAACTCTTTGGAGGGGAGGAGGGATTACCCACATGAGCTCATTCGTAATTGCTGCAAATACTCAATAGATCCCCGCTTCCAAAATTGATTCAAAAGTTTTTGACTTTCCTTCCAGTTTTTCACAAATGAGATTTGCACTCTATCCTGTCGTCCGATTCAGGTAAAATACAAGAACGTTGATTTCTCGGTTAAAAAAATCGAAGATGAGAATCTCGATAAATTATTATCTTTATCGTCGCCAATCTACGTAAACAAAACATTGAAAATTTACAGTAGCCTTGATGTCTGACCTGACCTGCTTCTCTGTTTATCTAGGGGTTATTGTCGCTACCAAACATTTTAACAAGTGAATTTTTAATATAACGTATAATATACGTGGTTTGGACGATAATTAAAAGCAAATTAAAAGTTTTTTTCTACTCACTGCATAGAAAATACAACTTGCTCCTTTTTGAGGAGGAAAGGTAGAGGATCTACAGCACTTTAAAGAGATTTTTAAAACATTAAAAAAAATTTTTTTTTTGTTTCTTAACCGATTAATTTGAAATTTGGCACGCTGATTACTCATGCTCATGCGCACAAACGTGCAAAATTTGACGTTCATCCATCGCTTAAAGGGCTGGAACCGCCCCTGTCATGCATTTAATTGCTCGAAGCTTGTTTGCTTTTGACTTTTTGCTAATTTCATTCACATGGAATGAAAGATCAATTAAAAACACGCAAAAAAGGTTTACTTGTTTCACCTTCGTAAATCGAGCCGTTTTCGAGAAAAACGACTTTAAAGTTTGTCTTGCACCAGCAAACATGATACTGATCGACAGAGACGAACCCGAACGCCTCACGTTGAACGAGGCATATTAGAATACATCGAAAATGATCCTAAACTTAGTGTAAGAAGAATTGGTGCTCAATTGAGCAATATTTCAAAAAGTTCAGTACACGAGGTATTACAAGAACAACTCCTTCATCCCTACCATTGCCGAAAAGTTCAGGCCTTGAGTCCTCAAGATCCTATGGCTCGAGTGCGCATATGCAATAGGATCCTTGATCTTTACAACGGCGATGAAAACTTTTTTGGGAATTTGCTCTTTACTGATGAAGCTACACAATGAACATTATTGCGCTGATGAAAATCCTTATGCGACAGTGGAACGCAATTTTCAAAACAAATTTTCCGTTAATTTGTGGGCTGGCATAGTAGGAGATCATTTAATCGGGCCATATTTATTGCAACCTAGGCTGAATAGTGAGGCATACTTAGATTTCTTAAGAAATCAGTTGCCTGTTCTGTTGGAAAATGTGCCCCTTCACCTTAGAAATTCAATGTGGTTGTTACAAGATGGAGCTCCTCCACATTATGGCGTAGCTGTAAGGAGATTTTTAAACGAAACGTTTCCTGACAGGTGGATAGGACGCGGTGGGTATGTAGAGTGGGTTCCCGGATCGCCAGACTTAAACCCAATGGACTTTTTCTTTTAGTGTATCAGACGCTAGTAAACAGCGTAGAAGAGTTGAGGGAGCGAATTATCGTTAATTCTGAAGCAATTAGACAAAAGGAGGAATTTTTTCGAGTTCGTCGTAATTTTTGAGAAGACTTAATTTGTGCATTGAGGAAGACGGGAGGCAATTCGAAAATCTATTATAAAAAGTGAAAGCTGTCATTAATATTAAATTGCGAGGTATTGAGGTGCCCAAAAATTATTAAAAATTATTCTTCGTTTTTGATAAAAAATAAATAAATAATTTGTTATTTCAAAATGCCTGTCTTTGATCTCATAGGAGTATAAAACGCTGTATAGCACTTGTTCTCAAGGCACACTTAGTTGAAATGTCAAAATGAAATAAATCAGTATCATGTATGCTGGTGCAAGACAAACTTTAAAGTCGTTTTTCTCGAAAACGGCTCGATTTACGAAGGTGAAACAAGTAAACCTTTTTGCGTGTTTTTAAATGATCTTTCATCCCATGTGAATGAAATTAGCAAAAGTCAAAAGCAAAAAGTTTCGAGCAATTAAATGCATGACAGGGGCGGTTCCAGCCCTTTAAGCTTGATGGATGAACGTCAAATTTTGCACGTTTATGCGCATGAGCATGAGTAATCAGCGTGCCAAATTTCAAATTAATCGGTTAAGAAACAAAAAATAATAAAAAATGTTTTAAAATCCTAACTTTAAAGTGCTGTAGATCCTTTAACTTTGAGTTTTCGAAAAATGTTATAGAAACTTGTGGCCTTTATTTTTACTCTAAAATTAGCAACCGAAGTTTTGCGCATAATTTCCGGACACCCTGTATGACGCACGGGTTGAACAAAGATTATTGGAAACAAGTAATTTAAATCCCAGATTTAATAAAGGGGATGCCATCTTACGCTCAACGTCGTTCAAGAAGGGTAAAATCTTGGTTTTGTTGAAGCAGTACAAGTCTTCGAATTACATCAAACCCATTTTGAAAAAGATCCAATTCGTAGATTAAAGAAGGAATCGTTTGTATTCATTTAAACCTCAAAAAGTTCAATTTTTACATGAGGATGGTAGGAGCTTTGGATTCATTTTATAGATAGTTATAAGAAAACGTAAACCGTAATCCACTTTTGAAAGAAAATAATATGCTTACTGAGGAGTGTACATTTACGTAGGCAGAAGTCATACATACTCATAACTTCCATGAATGGAGAGATGAAAACCCAAAGACGGTTTGTATTGAAGTAGGAGGCGATTTCTTTGAACACCTTCTATAAATTAATTGATTTGTATATAACAAATATTCATTTGCAATAAAGTTTAAATATTAAATTGAGTATAGTTGAGGTTTCCTCCAAAAGTTTTTTATATTATGAATGTCTGATTCTTTTCTAGGTGGAGGTGGAAGACAAACAACTCAAATTCTTAAATTGCCGACGTTTCGCTCTCTATGTGAGAGCTTTATCAAGGCTTATTCTCTCTCACAGAGAACGAAACGACGGCAATATTAACAATTTGAGTAGTTGTTGTGTTTACACCTCCACCTAGAAGGGGCCTCAGACCAAATTCACAATTTTTAAATTTTTGTTTTTTATCAATAACTCGGTAACAAAGGACAAAACGCAAAATTTTTATTGGGAAAGGACAGACGTCAATTCGGAGTGTTTGCCTCCTATTGGACATTGTCAACTGTTTTCGTATAGTATAACGTAATTTGCCAGAAAAAGATACTCTTCAATTCTCCACAGTCCAGTCTTTAGGTTTTTGTCCACAGAGATCTCCTTTCCTTCATAATTGGTTATTGTTAGATGCTGTTTTTGATAGATCTCCAAGAAATCTTACCTGATTATAATCTAATAAAAACAGCTGACAGCAGAGGGTTTACTTTACTTTTTCTGATTAAAAAAAGTACATCATCTTTACCTGTAGTATTTTCTTGAGCCCACATTTTTTTGCCCTATTCACATTGGTGACTCCTGATAATTGGTGGTAACTGGTGATGCCCAGCGGCTTGAAAGACTCCAAACTCGTCAGCAAATATGCTCTTTACTTAAGCTACCTAATTCGTCTTGACAGTTTGTTTGTATAAAGTTAAACACAATCATTTTAATCAAATAATAATTCGTCGGTAACTGACAATGAATACCCATTTTTTAAATTTAATTATATTTTCTGAGAAAAGATTATCAATGTAAGGTAAAGGTGATCATACGCAGTCATTTCTGCATAAAATTTGTTTGTATAATTAATAATAATGATATTTATGGCACATTGAAATCGTACTTGAACATGTCCAAAGCAATTAAAGATAAGTGTTTCAACATTGGTCATTGAAACGACAAAAATAATAACAACGAGATTAAAAATATTTACATATATTTGTTGCCGAATCAATAGTAGTAGTAGTGTTTGAAGGCATTGAAAATATATGTGAATACTAATGTACATTATGCAAATGCTAATCTCACGATATAAATAACTGATATTTCCTATTACTCACCTATTGATGGTAGCAGTAGGAGACGTACCACGACTAGCAATTGTCATTTCCATAAGCACGGTGGAATCATTTTCCAACAGTTTTGCAATTTCTTCGCCTTTCCATTTATATGTAAATACGGCTGTAATATTTCCTGAAATGAATAAACATTTGCTAAATCGCCTTGAATTAACCTATTTAAAGCATTCACATATGATTGTTTGAACGATGAAAGTGTATAAACTACACACTAACGCGCATTGACCTTTCCGCAAATTGCTCAAAATTAAATTGCGTATAATAAAAACTTCCTAGTTTTATTTTTAGAATTAGATTTTTCATTTGGATTCGTTAGTACATTCTTTTTATTTTCTAGGGGACAACGTTCGTACTACTTCTTGTTTCTTATTGTTAAAAATAGTTTTTAAATTAAAAGAGGTAGTACGATTATGCAGTGTTTCGGTCACAGACTTTATCGCTTTAAATAAATTTTTACGAATTCTATCCGTTGCAAGGAATAAAAACGGGTCATGCATGAGGTCGTAGTATTCGTCGATAAAATTTCCCGAGAGCAAACTTGAAGTGTGGGCCAACGCAG
Source organism: Abscondita cerata (assembly GCA_030710515.1). Lineage (NCBI taxonomy): Eukaryota > Metazoa > Arthropoda > Insecta > Coleoptera > Lampyridae > Abscondita > Abscondita cerata. Next base: position 134,285 of record JALBCR010004222.1, read on the forward strand.
CGCAGACATTTTATTAGGTTGCACTTTTTGGTGCAACAACTACTAGAACGCAACTCGAACCATCTGAACAATGACGAAGCGTACAATTTAAGTTGCATACTATGAGTTGTCATTTACTGTTATTATCGGAAACCTACTGTGCCAATTAAATTTATCTTTCTTTTTCCTATCAATTAAGCTATTATAATTATTAAAACAATTCTCATAGCATTGCGCAAAACATAGTAAAAAATTATCGGTTCAATGCCAATATAGTCGTTGGGAATTTGCCAAAAATGTTTTCCTGTAAAGTTATTAAAAACGAATAAAAATGTAAACAATAATTGTGGGTGGCTGATAAATATATTACTACAAAATATCTATTAAGTATAAAATATAAATGTTTTGATCGAAATTGTTTATTTACAAGCATTCCGTGGTGCGTGCAAGGAACATCTCCCGGGTATTCGCAATCTCAAAATTAGATGCAGCTTTATTTCTGAGAACGTTTTATTATAACAGGAAATTGAAATCACCAAATGCTTTCATCGTATAAACAAGTTTTTCAAGAATTCCATTGAAGGCAGTGTCAATATTAAAACAAAAAGTATCAAAACATATACTTTTTTAGAAATTATTCACATAGAAGAAACACAAGTAATATACACTGAATATACTTTATTTTTGCCAACTATTTGTTTACACTCTTCACATCAGTCGATGAGCAATTGAAAATTTGAGCAATAACCGATAAGAGTAGTCATATTTCAAATCATAATGAAAAGTGTACAATTACGAAATAAGAAAAGAAAATCGTTATAGCAGAAAAGGGTGCAAGTAAATTTTGTTAAAATCGTTCCTTGACAATGTTTGTTTAGATTACTATACAGAGTCCGGCACATCGAGCGTGCATTAAAAGTATATGGAGAACTAATTCGATTCATTTTCTGAAAATAGTGCTGCGCCTGTTTTCGACATCACTGAACTCAGACAAAATATTTTCGTTCATATTTTCTTATTCCAAATGAAACATTCTATTTTTATTTCATTTTCAGATTCTACGTAAAATTTCAAGTGAGGTTTAATTCAAAAAATGACTGGTTTTTTAAGTTATATCGATTTTTTTGAAAAAATCATGTTCAATTGTTATCCTATATCAATATTTTAGTTCCTAATTTGTTGTGACAATTGTCGATATGTTACAGTAACTCACATATGAATGGAAACTCGAATTGCATGTACAGGGTGATGACAATTCTCGTGCCAATATGAATAACTTTCGACCTCAAAACTTGCCTAATTCAAATGGGACACCCTGTGTTTTTAATCATCAATTTGAGCATAGGACATGTTAGTATGTATCGAAAGAGGACAACAAAAGACATCAATTGATTGATGGTGGATTTATCCCATTGAAGCAGGCGATAGTTTCTGTTATTCTCTTTTATACGGGTGTCCAAGCTTCTTTTGGTTGTCCCCGCGTAAACACTGAAACATCAGTCAGAACTAATTCTACGACCACGTCTGGAAGAAGAGGAAGAAGTTCCAAGATACCACGGCTCAACAGCCCGGAATTGCATAGTATAAATTTCTTTATGTTAAATTTATATAACAGTAACCAACATTTTGCTCAATACATTTCTGAGCGCTTGTACTAAGATGTCTTAGCTTGACCTTCTCTCAATTTGGCGCATGCGTCTTCGATTCTCTGAAGATATCCTGTCTAACCCAAAACTATTATTCAAATTGACTCGGACAACTCAGACAAAGGAATTTGTAGTTTTTAGATTTTGAAAATGTAGAATGTTTGCACAGTTAATATTTTTAAAACAAACTTATGTTTTTTGGGGTGTGAATGTTTTCTCATTTTATTATTTAGAACAATTGAAAGGCCTTAAAGTTGTGCCAATACTATCTTAGTTATTAAATGTTGAAAGGATTCGACTAGTTTCGACTACATGATTATAGTATTAACATTAAGATTTAGTAGGATTGAAAGAGACACTCCTTAAGACTAATGAAAAATATATAACAAAAGTTCTTACCACGTTTTGAAAAATTATTTTTTAACACATGATTGAGACTTGAAATACTAACGTAGTGATAAAACCTAAGTGATATGAAAACACATATTGCGTGTGAAATATAAAGATGACTACTATAATCATGTAGTCGAAACTAGTCGAATTTTTTCAATAGTTCTAATCACTACCAATACTTTAAAAAATATTTTTTTTTTTTTTTTTTTTTTTTTTTTTTTTTTTTTTTAAAATTTTTTTTTTTTTTTTTTTTTTTTTTTTTTTTTTTTTTTTTTAAATTTTAATTTTTTTTTTTTTTTTTTTTTTTTTTTTTTAAATGTATAATAAAGATGTCGATTCAAGAAAACCCATTTTTATGAAACTTGGCATATAGGTGTCCCAGTCTTAAACGTTTAGAGAGCGCACGGAGGTCTGTAACAACTAATCCTATTGGTTAAGCGTTATTAGTAAATTTATCGTTTTTCTGCCACAAAAAAAATTGCGACACACTCTCGATATGCTTTTACATTTGAGTAGTGTTTGGGCGATGAGGACTTCTGGGGAAACTCTTGCTATTCATTTTAATAGCAAAATTGTACGCGTGTAAACACGATATCTTAAGGTGCCTACACACAATCAGTTTTTCGTATGATAATTTCCGGCCGGCCAAATCCAGACGACCAATTTCGGCTACACACATTCAGTTAAAACGACAGGCCTTTGCCGTCAGTTTTGTAAAACTGAACGAGTGTAGTGCTCTACGCCGTGGACGGACGGCATAATTTTCGGCTTTTCCAAACATAGACATTATTATTATTTATTATTTCCACACTTGTGCCTGTCGATCAGGGACTGAAAGTGTGTATCGACATCAGTTAAATCGTTCGGAAATTATCCATCCGGCCAAAAACTGACGTTAAAAATCGTTCAGTTAAACTGAACGTTGTATTGATGAACGACTTAATGTGTGTGGGCACCTTTAAAAAGCACTGCTGCAATTTCTATTAATGTGTTAGTTATAATAGCCCAAATCTAATAAGATTTCTATCCATCCATCTAGCCAAAAGAGCACTCAACCTACAGAGCTTTTCTAATTTTTGGAATATTTCAAAGAAATTCATTTTATATTAAGAAAAATGCCAACAGATAACTGTAACGACTTGTGTGTGTTAAAGTGCAAAGCGCTATCTAGGCGATAACTTTAATGCTTAAAACACACGTGTGTCGATAAAGCCAAGTGTGACTATTCACACGTGTCCATGTTATACACGAGATGTCGTAAGGCACACATTTTACTTATGTTCATTTTATACATTTTCTCTTCAAATACCCAAACGTTGTTGGTAATGAACTTTCTTCCAAGATGTATTAATAGTGTAATTATGCCAGATAGTACACGTATGGGCCCTTTTTAATGGAAGTGAAGAAAGAAGAACTTGTCAGTTCATGGTTTAAGGCGACGTTTCGCAACTAATGTAGTTGTTTGTAAGTGTCTGTTTTCGTAATTTAATTATTTAATTTATTGTGTATTTTTGATGATCGTTTACTTTCTACAAAACTTGTCTTAATTTTTGTATTAAGCTTTGTATTATTCCGCATCTAGAAATTTTAAAAGTTTTAAATCTATATTTTTAATCTGAAGTGCATCCCTAGATGTCTCTAAAATTATTCATTTTGCGTATCTCAGCAATACATCAATTAAATATTATTGCCAACTTATCACAAAAGGAGAGGAAATAATTTTGTCAATTTATAAAAGACGGAAAATTGAAAAGTTATAAACATTATTAAAAATTGTTAAGATATATGAACTGTGCTACCAAAAAAACCTAGGTTATGAAGCCAAAAGTGGTTATTACGCCGTGATACTCTTTATTTCGGTCATATAAATTAATGTTATGTAAATCAATATTTTTACTCACAGCCTAAGATTACTGATTTCCCAGTTATTCTCGATGCACGGGATGTTCTATTTTCCGCACCGCAGTGTTTATAGTTTCCGAGGGAATAGGGAAATTTTGGTTAGGTTTGTATTAGTTGACAACGCAAAGCAAAATGTCAAGCAATCGGCGAGACAGTGCTACCAACTCAAATTTCTTGTAAACACAAAAAACTAAGCAGCTGTGAATTTATTTATTTATGAACTATTACTACAGTTACTCGTTACAAAAATAATATACCTACCTAACTTTTTCTAACTTTTTTCCCGTATTTCTAACTTTTTTCCCGCATTCGTACTAAAGTGCTCATGCTCTTCCCGAACTCGTTAGGTAAATAACTATATGCCCACTTTATATAAAACTGTTGCTGTAATGCATACAATGTAATAAGAGTTTTGTTATTTCCGATGTCCACTTCCCTTTATTAGAGATCATTTTATTTAAATATTTGAATTTTGACATGACAACGATATGAGACTAAAATTAGTGTCAATGCGCAAGTGAAGTTGTGAACTTGGAAAGAAAATAGGTCCGAACTTAGTTTATAAACTAGTACGTAAATTGAAAACTATCTCAGAATTACATTATCCGAGTTTGTTCAAATGCGTCTAGTGTTCAAACTTTATAGACAGAAATATATCAAGCTTTAGGCCTGAAGAACCAACTACACTAGTTGCGAAACGTCGCCTTAAACCATGAACTGACAAGTTCTTCCTTCTTCACTTCCATTAAAAAGGGCCCAGACGTGTACTATCCGGCACAATTGCACTGTTGTCGTTAATTATATTGTTTAAATTATTTTTTGATCCAATAAATCATTATTGAGATACAACACTAATTGTATTAACAAAACTCCAACAAAAAAGTTATTAAAGAAATGTCGTATATTGCATTTATGTACATCTTCTAACGCAATTTTCTCCTTTTTTCGAGCAAAATTTTTAAGTCGACGGGCACTTTCTATATGATCCTAAACGTTTATTAATCAGGGCGATGTCAAGTTCTGCGTTTTAAATTCGATCGTGAACTGTCAAGATACCATAATCACATGGTATTTTTTAATTTATAAGAAGCGGAGTAAAAAGTAGTTTAAATTACATTATCTACAACATTTACACTTTTTTCTATAACTCTTAGTCTTTACTTATAATTATTTTCTGTATCTCAAAGACTATTTGTGCAATTTCAAGACAAATAGAATTCATTATTTTGTTTATATCACCTAATAATAATCAAATCCCTAAACAAGGTTTTGCGTAAAAATATGTGCAAAATAAAATCTATGAATTTGACGAGGTGATAAAACGTACGTCAGTGCCTTTATCGACACATGAGCCAGTTTAGATTTTTTAAATTGTCATTTTGACTTTGATCGTTTCCTAGTGACAGACACCCAAACTAAAAATAAATTTCCAAAAAGGTTGTGACGTCAAACCAATGAGAGAGTACTCTGTGTATTTGAATCAATGCTGATTTTTTAATTTTTTGTAAACATTCTTATTATACACAAATTTTGTTTACCGTAATCCAGTAACATAAAACTTTTCACACAGTATAAATACAAACTGCGAAGTAGAAATCATCAGTCTACATCCATCATCGGAAATTGATGAACCTCTAAAGAAGCTGACCACTCGTGTTAGCGAACAGTTAGGAAGAAATTCCAATCAACGCCGAATTTTAGACCCGAATTTAGACAACACTAGTTCACCAACAGGCCGCGAAAGCCTAAACCAATATGTTATACGTGTTTACATTTAAAAAAAAAAGAAGTTGGTGGTCTTGAGCGACCTTCTATACATAAATTTTTGTTAAAAAAGCTTCCATTCCTTTGAAAATAAGGATGACGTGTTTCAGCATTTCCTTAAATTATCCTTTAACAACGCTTGTTACTTTTGCGATGGAACACAACACACTGTATATAAAATCTTTATATGCACACAGGGTTATTCACCCAACCCGTTCATTAAAAGTTTATTGAGATATAATTTAGAAACGCCTTTAAAAATTTGGGGTAAAGTTAGGTTTCATGTGTACTTTTTTCTAAAATATTTTCAACTTTCTGTCACTTCCGGTTTAACCGGAAGTTACTGACAACTTGTTTATTTTAAATAGATCAAATTTACAAAAACTAAAGAAATATGGTATTTCAAAACTGGTTCCGCAGAAGGCACATTTTTATTCAAAGTAAAAATTTCAAAAACGATTAGATATAGGTATAGGACATTATACATAAAATGCGTGTAAAAATGTAATAATATATGTGACCAAACTTAACACCAAATTTTTAAAGGCGTGTCTAAATTACATTCCAATAAACTTTTAATGAACGGATTGTGTGAATAACCCTGTATAGTAGGAGCGTCTGTTACTAATCGTGTCACTTGACTTGTAGAACTAGACCAAAAATTTCCAAAATATACCTATATGTTTTAAAAATAATAAAATTAGAACTTGTTCATTTTAAGTAGGTGTACATGTTTTAATCCCGATTTTTGTACAAAAAATCACAACACCAATTATCGGTGCTACTAATTTTTAAAACACTTCGTTCATCGGCACCGGTTTCAAATTCGAATAACATGTATACATTTTTTTAACTCATCTACAGTGTCATCTATTCGAGGCCAATATAGTAATGGTTCTTAAATTATTTCCAAAACATCAATTTTCTATAGACTCCTCGATAGCCTCCGGAGTCTAATTTCTTGGTAATGTCCAAAGTGAAACAGAAAATGTAAAAAAAAATTCCTTCCTAAAGAAAGTCTTACTTTTCTGTTTCCAAATTTTGTTGGAGTCCTTCCTTAAAAGTGTCATTTTCGACTGACCGATTTTGTTCCAAATATACTGCTTTTATACTTATATACTTTTATTAATCTCGAATAAACGGTTCGGTTTGGTACAGTGTTTACAATCTACACAAGGATGGGCGGGCGGCAGATTTCAAAACAAAAGTTGAAGAAAAAATAGAAATAGAGTAGTATTAACACAGGCTTTATCACCGTAGCGACACCAACAAAAACAACTCAATATTAGTTACAAAAGATTGGTATTAATCGAACGTTAGGTATAATAACTTGTACTGTTATTTATGCAGATAAAAACATACTGGTTCGACTAGTTTTTGGTTTGGCTTTTGTTTTAATTAACCTTCACGTGAAGCACAACTAAATTAAAATTTGGATTTTCATCTCAATGGCCAACCAAACAAAAAAACTATTACTTTCTTTGTATAGACTCATCCTCGGACTATCATTTGAATTTGTAAACCATACAATAATTTTCCAGGCCAAATTTCAAATTATTTGATATTTCTCCAGATTCAATCCTTGTTAAAATAGCTGAAAATGTCGAAATTTAAATCGTTTCGTCAGTTTTCGTAACAAGTTCATCAATACGAAAACTTAAAAATCAGAAATAATTGTAAAGAACGTTCAACGAAGAAACCTAAGAATCAATTATCAATGCCTCACTAAACCATATTCTTCTTGACTATACGGTTGTTGAACGACTCCGGCCGTAAAAGTATTTACTTCGCGATGTTTGATTTAGTGAAGTCAAAGAGATGAAGTTTACACTTTTAATGTTAGCGTAAAAGATAAAATATTTGGAAATTTCCATTAGGATGGTTAAATTGTTGGTTCTATTCTTCCTAACTAAATTTGATGTGGGTTGTCAGACGGTACAACGTCTGGACCTTTTTATTGAAAGTTGTGTTGCTTGGAAAAAAACTCGGGTTATGGCAAAGGTAACGTTTATTTAAAATCAACAAATCCCTGACAAACGTGAGGTTTTTCTCTAGATTTTTCTTAACGGATAAACTGGCATATCATCATGTGATTAATAATAAACATAGAATTGATTTTAATAGCTTAGAATTAGTTAAGCAAGAAGTAAACTACAGAAAATTAAATACATTACAAAGTTTAATTATCTACAAAAAAGAGATAAGTTAATAAATAATGACATGGGTCCTAACCCCAACACCATTTTATTTTGTTTAACCGATAGTGCGTAACGATTATTCAAGCGTGTAATTAATATATAAGTGCATAGTTTGAAAATAATTATTTAGTATTAGTCTCCTGTTGAATATGAGAGCATAGCTCTCAAAATACATGTATTCAATTGTGGTAAAAATATATCAGTGCTTATATTAATTTTGAACGAATTTTGTAGTACTTATGGTACATACACATTTATATTCAGAATCGTACTAATAATAATTCATTTATTGTGCAACAGAAAAAATTCCATTTAACGAACAAAATTAAAAATATGTTTGAAATAATAATATGCGTAAATATGGTAAAAATAAACGCGATTGCAATAAAAATAAATACTTAAATAATAATAAATATAACAATGTACATGAACATCATTAATAATAATAATAAACTAAGGGTTAAATGCTCTAACAAATGCCTGATTTTTTCACCTCCAGTAAACTTTATCAGTCGGTTAACTACTATGGAAACACAGCATCGAGCCAATCAAATTTTTAGAGAGTCGCGTTTCTAAGATGATTAACCGACTGATAAAATTACCTGGAGATGAAAAAATCAGGTCTAAGTCTTGAATTGTACAAACATTGATGTCACAGTTAACACAACAATCATTAAATAATCTACACATCACATAAATCGGTGCCCTTAACAACAAATTAGATTTTGGCGTATTAATGTAAAATGTTAAGAGAGAACAAGACGAGAAAACAGGTACCTACAGCAAAATTCACTGACGTTAACAAGCATGGACAACTAATCTTATTATGAAGAATATTGTATATGAATATAAGTGCACTACACATTCGTTAAATTTCTGAGAGGAAGTTTCAAACCGATTTAAAAGCCTGAACACGACGTACTTAAGAAATTTCCTGTAAACGCTTTCAATGTTGTCAACATTTTGATTATATAAGAGAAACCATTTCAAACTACAATATTCTAATTTTGATCGTACCAGAGAATTAAAAACTCATATTAGAGAGTTTGAAGTTCTAAAAGATTTGCATGTAATATATGAATTATAAAACCAAGCGATTTCGAAACAGAGGTAACTGTTTCTCTAACATGGTTACCAAAGCTAAGCCTGAAATCAAATATTATCCCCAAGCCTTGACCAACTTAGTTCGTCGTAAGCTGTTAGATTTGATAAAATATCTAAAGATGACAGGATGCCGTTTTCTCGAAAATGAAACAATGAAGTTACGAAGTAATACAAAAGATCAAGTAATTAAATAATAAATTTAGGCACTTAAACAAAACAAATTCAATAATAATATTTTAAATAATAGTTATTTGTCTAACAAGTGAGGAAAGCGATTCTTTTTCCTTGCCTCACGAGCGTAGCCAGTGAGGCATTAGAGTGAGAGTGGAAAAAGGCTTCCTCGTGTGTTAGACACAACATTTTTTCCACGACATTCCCCAAAAAAAAAAAACCTAATGAAAGTAATAATATTGTAAACGTAACTTATTGTTACAGAATTTCGTCACATTTTCGTACGTAAAAGCAAAAGTTGATAATAGTTTCGCTACAGTATTCTGTAGTATCGGTGTGGTCTCAATCTGTCATAGCGCAGCCGCGTAATTCTAACCAATAAATGTAGGGTAGCAATTTTTAAGAGTCGAAATATAAGATATTAAATTAAACAAACCTGATTGAATACTAAATTAAATTGTTTAACTAAGTACTAGGCGCATATAGTTCTAATAACACATTTGGCATTTTTGTAACACGACATTATTTTCCTTAGTAGTAGGAAGAAACGCCCGTTTTCTAAGTAGGTCGTGGAAAAAAGTACGTTTTATATTAGTGAAAAACGGTAAATGATAAGCCATATTAAACATTTAAAAAAAAATGGTTCCAAATTTAATTCTCTAGCGATAACTGTAAAGAAAGTAGAGGGGTTCCATTAGAAAAAAATAACTTTACAAATTATGGCATTTCCAATAAAATTACATAAATATGCAACCCTTCAATTTAAGGAGCATTTGTTTTGTTATTATTGACTATTTTCTTTATTTTTTTATTGTCAGTAGTTTAGAAGTTATGATTTTTCTAATAAACAAATGTAGCAAATTAAGCGAATATTCCAATGGCATAACCGGAAGTGCTATATGGAAACCTTACCACCTAAAGTTTCAAAAATCCCATGTTAATTCTCCTATAACGTCTAAGGATTAAAGCGAGTTCAATCACCATGTATAGATATTGGTTTATTATTTATTTTACTGAACTCGTTTAACCCCTTAGGTTTGAATGTATATTGCAATATTGTAATGTGACCAAACTAAAACTAATTCTATTGTTCATTACGAACACCTGTGACCTACTTATTCAACAGTGCTTAACATTTAGTTCCAATAGTTGTTGGTTAATTTAGACAAATAATTCTTTCTAGCAGCATTTCCTAATCATCATGGCATTCACATACAACACTGATTCAAATAACCTTCTCCTTTCAGGAAACTACATAGTTCTTCCTGCCTATCTAACCTTCGTTTCGATTTTCGAAAACCTTGTTTCATCCGTAGTACATCGTCTCTCTTTGTTCTTTTACATTTTAATGATTCTGGACCTACTTGTAAACCAAACCGTGCCATCAGACCACTCCATGAAGGTATTGTCGAAGACCTTGAATATAGATTTTTTACCTTGAGGTAAATACGCAATAAAGAAAAAAACGTTGCTAACGTTTTACTCAAAGCGAAAATAGTTTACTCACATATATGAACTGCAATGAACTCGCTGATAAGATTTCAAAAGCAAATAAAAGAGTTTTTCGAGTTTTTGTACGAGTAAAAACCGCATCGCATGCACGACCTAGTGCACGATTTATAAATGTCATTGATGTTAATTCGAAATAACATTTCAACGTTTTTTTGGTATCCGTAATTCTGCCGAAAGTAAATTTCACAAAGTGATTTAATGTCCAAACAAATAATCCAAGTTACCCAATAAAAATAATGTGCGGGTGTACACCTTAAAGACTTTTATTGCGTGCAAGTAACAATTTATCGATGCCATGTAAATAAGAAATAAAAATTTTAATCAAACGCAATATTCAATTCGGTTATCGGTTTTCCTTTTTATCAAAGCAGGGGCACCATGTTTTTAAAAACAAAAGACAGTTTTAAAAATCATGTATACGATATTAATAGACATCAATGAATTGGTAATAACGCAAATCGATTGAAGAACTTTTATTGCCAGTTCGGTGTATACAACAATGGTGAAGGTAAAAAAGTCGCAACTCTTGTGTAGGTTCCGATTCTTTTCCTAGACATTGGCAATTTTGTTCGAAATTATGTAGTTCCTAGTTTGCATATAATCCTAGACTTAGTAACAAAATAAGAAAAAAACTCGCTTTCATTGTTCTTATGTTGTGTAGTTAATATTCAAGGATGACCAACTGGACGAAGTTAAAGCATGCTCTCAGAATAACAAATAATAAATTGTATTATTACCAATAAGTTAGCGTTGGGACACACGTGGGGACAACTAATTAAAATAGAAAGATTTTTTCTGATAAGAACTTTTGTCCTTTGTTGGAATGATTACGTAGGAGATTATCAAAACTGACTAAGACAAGGTTATCACCACAAACACGATAATTGACAGGCCAAGTCACGCAACTAGAAAAAACAATACGCACATAAAAACACAATCAATTGATAAGTAACCTTTAAAAGTATTGATAAGTGGTCGTTAAGTTATGATAAACTCTTAGCAAGCAAATGTGGTTTATCTTAAGGCCGAAAATTAGACAACAACCTTTATTATGTTATTATTATTCGAGTGTCACTTCAAAATAGTGTTAACAAAAACAAACAACAAACTAATTTTTAGATTGTTTGCCTTGATTGAATATAAGCGATATTATCGACGAGTGATGTGGAGTACTATTTTGTAGCTTCAGTTCAGATATTATAAAATAAACAACACAGTTTTTTCTTCTATAATCTTCTCAGTTGTAGATAACTTTCGTGGCATATAACCTAATACTGTAATTTTGAAAGAAAAAAAATGTAATCAACATTCCATTGATATAAATCACAATCACACAGATGCTTTGTCGTGCAAGCATGTTTTTGGGAAGATCATGAACTTTGGTGATTATATTTGTAGTGTTGAGGTAGGTGATTAATAGGTACAGTTATGAATATAAAAAGTCTGCCAATGAATAAAAAAATTTATTTATAAAATGTTGATACCTTTGTTAAAGAATAGTATTCGTTAAACAATTGTGTAAATATAAAGTACTTGTTCAAAAACTAGTTAATTGAAAGTGTCAGCTCGGTATTACATGATTAATATAAGATCCAAATATGTTTACTATAAACCAATGCAGTGTAGCACAGAACTGTTCTGCATAGAAGCTTACTTAATTGAAGTAGGTATATGATTTCGTGTAATGCTAAGTGATTTAGTAACTGATTATCTGGCATTTATGTCCTGGATCAATCCAGAACTACAAAACGTGTAGTCTTCACTTAATGTTTCAAAACAAAATAATAGTAAATAAAATGTTCCATGATTCGTGAGATTTTCTTTTAATTTAACAAAAATAGACTTAAGTTTTTTTTTTTTTAAAAAAAATTAAATATGAGGTTGTTTTCTTTATAAATAATGAAGCATATTTCCGATGCAATATTATTTTGAATAAAGCATTCTAACATATCATACTTTTCATAGTTTTTGCAAGCTATTTCATACTTTTCAGACGATTGAAAAAAAATGTGGTAACGTAATTAGAGGCAGCATACATATACACACATGACATTCGTCATAAAATTAAAACAAAATGTCTTTGGTAACTACGATAATTTTATTTGATATTGGAAAATATGAGTTTTTACTAAATTTAACTATGATTGACCTTACATGATATGTATCGTCGTAAAGAGAAAAAAACCACAGCCAACTATGGTTCCTATTAAAGAAAAAAATAATATTTCATAACTCGTAAACAAATGTAGATATTTAAAATTTGTCAAGGCCATTCTATTCCTATCAAAAAGTGTCTAAAGAAGGTATTACTAGTTTTTTTCTAAATTAATAAACAACTAGGATATAGACACTTTTTAAAATATAGAAAAATCGATCTTTTCGCTGTAACTCGAAAACAAAAGACGATAGCCTATTCTAGTTTACACCAATGAGTTTATCTCGAAAAACACCGACATCCATTTTCTCTTATGGTTACCGAGATACCCTACACAAACGTCGAAATTTGTCCACCCTGTACAATGATATAGGAAAGCGAAGTTTCCAAAAATACCTAAATAAGTGGAAAGCCTGAATATTTAAGTAGCCGAAACCCTGATAAACGTTGTAAGAAAATTAAGTAAGCTATACGATAAGCTTATAAAATACAGGATGTTCTATTTAAAATCAGCCAATTATTCCAGAGAGAATGTTCTACTAATTGAACCATAAATTATAAACACCCTGTATCGAGAATTTTATTAGTCAATCAATCAACAGACAAAGGAAACAGTCTTTTATGCAAGGTTAAGAGTAAAGTTGTTGCAATTATGTTATTACGAGATATCAATTTTTTTAAATGTTACATTTTAAGAAGAATGACCGTAACTTACTACACTATGTATAATGAAGCTTAATTTTTAAATAAAATGGTGTTCCATTAAAAAACACAACTGACATAATAATACAACTGTAATAGAAGTTAACGAATATATGGCGTTTCTCCGTAAAACTCCGTGACGTCAGTCGTAAATCACCCTGTATAACATACGAGGTCTGTTCAAAAAGTATCGCTAATTTTGAATTTTTGCGAGCTACATATATTCCATTTTCGATTTTTTTATAGGGTTAAGTTGGTACTCATGTGTCTTACTTATTCTGACAAAGTCGGCCATTTTAAATGTTTTGTTAATTGTTGACAGGTGTTTGGTTGGACGTGTTTTAGCTTGTCTTCGATTTTTGCCTATTCCAAATTTGGATCAAAGGATCTGTATCAAATTTTGTGTGAAAAACAAAATTAAGTGCGCGGACGCATTCCTAATGTTGACTGTGGCATATGGTTAAGTTACCTTGGACCAAAGCAACGTTTATCTGTGGTACAAAATGTTATCAGCTCGGATTTGTGGAAGAACAAAGTTGGCTTTTGCACTACGATAACCTCTTGCTCACACATCGTTATTTGTGGGCCAATTTTGGCCACAAACAACACTGTAATGATCACACCATTCGTCAAGCATCCCTAAAACTGAAGAAGCCCATAAAAGGACGACGCTATGCCACGATTGAAGCGACAAAGACGGCATCGAAGGAAGAGCTAAATAAAATCACAAAAATGATTTTAAATGTTTTGATACTTTTAACAGACCTTGTAAACAAATTAAACCCCAAAAATGTTCTCTAGTTTAAACGCTATTTTGTCAAAAAAAAACAGTGAGAAAGCATTGTATATGTGACATGAGGGCCAGTCAAGTAATAGAAGAAACATCGATACAAATTTTTTATCGATATTTATATTTCTCACCACCAGACCATCCAGGACATATAGTGCACACTACAGCTTGGCAATGACTGATGCAACTCAATATATACATTACACTTACAACAGATTATGGATAAGACTTGAATATAAGTAAAATAATTTGAAAATTCTATTGTGTTCAATAGTAGATATTGCTTCAATATGTTCTAACATGGTCAATACATTGACAAAATTCGATACTGACAAAAAAAAGGTGCAGTCAAATTGATCGCCATCTCAGAACGATATTGTATTAATTAATTAAAAAAATGATTTTTATTTTATTATTTTCAATACTGTTTTCTGTTTCTCAAAATCAATTTGATGACTGTAGTACTGGTACCTTTTGAAACCAATCCAGTTCAAGAAACCCCTGAAAATTGCAGTTTACTAAGAATGTAAAATCAATGTGACTGTTTCATATCCTCGACCATTTTTTTGGTTCAAACTATTCCGAGAAATTTCGTATCACTACCAATAGGAGATACGAGGAGGTATATCGTGAGCAAATATGAGAGGACTAAGGACCTTTTTTGAAGAAAACATTACTGTGAAGGTTTGATTCAATTACTTTGTCGTGTTGTGTTATACTACTACTATAGTAACAATCACCAACCAGCAAAGTTCAACAATCACGTGCACTGTTCGCTATTGGCTGATAAATATTTGACGGACATCGCAAATAGACTGCTTTACACCACACTAAATAGTATTTATTTCTGTTGCCGTGGCGAGTCGTTTCGCGATCATATTCTTCGTGAATCTTACTGATAGCACAAAGTACAGATATTACTCGCACTTACTCTGCGCTAGTAGTATAGTAGTAGTATATTTATTTCATAAAAATGAATTAAATAACATAATATTCGAATTTGTTCAAACAATAGCATTCTCAACTACATCGATCTTTAAAATTAATTCTACAATGAAGAACATTTGCGTCAATATTTCTCAACGATTTGATAACTTTTTGAGAATACTTGGTACTGACAATGCTGTCCACACTAAATTGAACAAATTTAATTGTGAAAACAAGGTAATTTATTTTTATAACAGGGTTTATACTCTTATCACTAACATGATCTTGTCACATTTTAAACAATTATTTATTTATTAACACCTACTGACTTATCGCATTTACTAATTTTTGATGCAAGTTCAATTACTTCAAACAAATACTTTATTTGTTTTCTACGTTTAACAAAAAATCAAAAGTGACACTCGTGTCAAGGTACTCAAACAAAAAATTAATATTTACATTCTTGCAGGTTTGACGTGGTTGTACAAAAACCTCGAGTGGTTTATATTGAGAAGAGACAAGGTAAAATTTAATTGCATGTTTTCTCATTTTATTTTTCAGTTTTTCATAATAATTACTTATCGAGTGTAAGTTCTACTTTCGTTTTAGTTAGTTGCTGAGAAAACCCATAGGAGCACCGTACCTGGGCTGAAAAAAAGTTGTTTAAGTTTGATAACTGTACAGTAAAAAGGCACAAGCATCTTCCAACTGTCATTTACGCAGTTATGTTTTATTTTAAATTTATAGCATATTCAGAACTCGTAGATTGAATTAATTTTACTACAATTGAAGGTTAATTTGATAAAAATACTTTTTTAAGTAGTGAAGTTCAAAAGTTCAATTACAATTGACGATTGTAGATGAAATCTAATGCTTGGTTTCTCACTTAATAAAATATTTTCCCAAAAAATATCACAGAAATTAACTTTTTTAAATGGTGCCATTGTTTATTTCTATTTTAGTTTATAATTTGGAAAAAAATCGACTTGAGATACAATGTAATTACTTAGCATAACGATAATAAACAATTCAAAGTACGTGGGTAGAAAAAAATTCACTACGAACAAAGCACAAGTGAGCAAGTTGCAAGTTGCAAGTTCTATGGGAAGGAAAAAACAATATTTGGATTAAACATTTCGAAATAAAATTCAATGAATTTTTTAGAAGACACCTACATTCTATCACCATATTATTTTTTGTAGATTATTGATGGAAGGTGGCGGTGTAATATCGTGACAAGAAAACTGACAGTATTCAGATGTACATGCACTTTTTAAATGCCATTTACATTACACAGATGATATTCCATGTAATACCATCATCCAAAAAAATTGGGATTTTTAAGTGTGTTATGAATTCTGGCTTTTTACCTTTCCTAGAAAGGATTAGGAATGGAAATTCTTATTCAATGATGCATCTAGACAAAATTAGTCAAGCGAGATACAATCTTACTTTTCACCATATTTTTCGAAAATATTTGTTATAAGTACAGTTATTTTACGCAAGTTTTATTATGAATTTTAAGATAAATAACATAATATTTTCTTAATTATACAGGGTGTTTCTGAAAGGTGTGTACATGGCTTTACCAGAGGTTCTCTGATTCAAAATAGACCGTCAAACTTTCCAAAAAATATTGTATATTGGGAATAACTCAAAACGGTTAGACGGATTTTGTTCCGCTTTCGTATGCTGGTTCTCTGCTTCCGAAGACGTTTTTCTGTGTAATGTGGACAAATTTCTGATGCCAGGAAAAGTCACTTTCATACGGGCACTCTCAAATAAATGGTAATATTTTAACAACCGTCAACAACACAAAACCAAAATAATTCTGACAAATAAAATGAACAATTTGAAGACTTTCTTCTTTCTTGTTAAATTGCGCTGATGTTATTAGTTCGATCAGAAAAAAATTAAAATCATATCCCTGCAAGGCGCATTCATACCCTTAGAAATTTAAGTAGACTGCTAGTAGACTATGCGTTCAAATTTATCATTTGTGACATTCATTTTTGGATCTTCCAAGATTACTCAAGTTTCTACTTGAAAAATGGGCTACACATTTGCCGAACATGCTCTTAGTGTTGGGCTTTTGCAGTGGCAATTGTCGAGAGAGCGTGAGGGTTTACGCAGAAAGGTTTCCAAATCGGATTGACATGATCGCATAGCCTACTAGCAGTCTACTTCAATTTCTAAGCGTATAGATGCGCCTTGCATAGATATGATTTTAATTTTATTCTGATCGAACTATTAACATTAGCGCAATTTAATAAGAGAGAAAAAAGTTTTCAAATTGTTCATTTTATTTTTCAGAATTATTTTGGTATTGTATCGTTGACGGTTGTTAAAATATTATCATTTATTTGACAGTACCCGTATGAAAGCGACTTTTCTTGGCATCAGAAATTTGTTCACTTTACACAGAAAAAGGTCTTCGAAAGCAGACAACCTACATACAAAAGCGGAACAAAATCTATCGAGTTATTCCCAATAAACATAATTTTTTTGGAAAGTTTGAAGCCCTCTGGCGCCTTTAAGTTGCACTTTTGGTTATAGGTAAATTGGTGTCAAACGGTCTATTTTGTGCCAGAGAACCTCTGGTAAAGCCATGTACACACCTTTCAGAAACACCCTGTATATAAGCGTCCCAAAACTTTTACCCCAGAGTAACCTAAGAAATGCCAACGATAATCTAGATTTCAAAAAATAAACATGAATAGGGACCGTGCACATTTTAAATGTCGCGCCTTTCTGTGTCCCTTGGAGGGAATCGCTAACATAACTGTTGGTATTGAAACATAACCTCATTATAGATATTGAATTACAGTTTGGTTTCCAATTTATATTTTATGTTCATAAAACTGTGACGAACGACATAAAAGGCAGAATATTGAAAGATGCAGGACACATACTTAATTTAGTTGAAAGGCCACAAGGGATTTATGCTAAAGTAGTGCGTCAATTAATCAATTACCTTATGATATATTATTTTGATAATGAGTACTTGTTTGTAGTTAGATGAATCCAGAAATGTTGCAAGTGCTCTGTGTACCTGCCTAGGTTCAGTGGCAGTTGCAAGCATATTTCGGTAACAATATTAGTCATAAACGAAGAGGATTCGACTAGTAAAACAAGTAGACTGGGTACTTTGAAATAGCCTTTAAAATTTGTACGAGATAAATATAGAAAAATAGTGGACATTTTTGGGAAGCTAAACAAAAAATATACAAACCATATAAGATTTCTTTTTTTTCATTTTTAATTTATTTTTGTTGCTGTTTTTCTTACAGAATAATATCAATGGTAACAATTTCATCACCATGTATCAATATGCTTTTTCAAAGGCAAAATACTTCTTGTGTGTTGAATAAACTTTACAAACAAAATTTACCAATTTTGAAGATATGTTGTGTGGCAACATAGTATAACAACACAGCCATGTGATGCTATTAAAATGTGTACTTCAACATTAAATAACAAAATTTTATTGGAATAAGTACAAAAAAGCATATAATAATTATTTCAGGCAAAACATTTATAGAAGAGTAGGTATTTGAAATACTAGGGAAATATAAAATACAAATGTATATCAAATAGTGCATTTTAATTACAGTGAATTCTGTACTCAATATACTCACTTCATCTGTCGAATATTATCTATTTATACATTATGCCTTTGTTGTTCATAAGGGCGAATAAGGAAGCTATAAGATGGTTCTGTGTTTTGGCATCCCACAAGACAACAATTGACGAGGGACGTAGTCCAACTTTTTCTACTACACTACTGGCGTAATCAATACTCATTTTAATTGAATCTAAACATAAATAGCTTAATAAAAACCGATACAAAGTTAAGACAACTTAGCGGTTGTACCAACAGAAATGCACATACTCTTCGTTAGGTGGCGCTGATAGTATTACGTTGTGACTCGTCTAAGAGCTAAAATTCCAGAGAAATTGTATCAGGTAAATGTAAATAAAATCGCAAGTAAGCGTTGTAATTTTTTTTGTGAATAAAAAACTGAGAGTTTCATTCGACCAATTTACTAAAAAACTAATATTAATATGCAGCCTAGCAACAACTTTTTTTAAAATGCAGTTCAAGTATAAAAATGTTTGTTTAACACTGAGACACCGTGTATATTTTACTGATTACCATTTTCTTAAATAAAAACTCTTGTAAATAATATTTCCTACAACTTCTATTAAACATTTTTTTTTTAGTTTATAAAAAAAATAATATCGCAAGGAACGACAAAGTAGGTAAAGTAGAAAAATAAAATCATAAACTTAATATTTGTTATCATAACAAAATATGAAATTCGACATATCATTTAACATTGGCCATACGATTTTACATGTTAACTTTTCAATCCCATGTTAACACTTTTTTGGGACATCTGGTATAACCATTTATGTTAATTATAATTAAGTGGTAAAATGTCTATTAGAAAATTTATTTATAAATTTTTTAATTTAATAAAGAAAACAAAAAAATATCGTCTCGGGGAGGATTCGAACCGACGAATCTAAGGCACTTTTGTAATTTGACTTTGTTACTATGGTGACGAAATTTGTTTATTTATAATTGTAGAGTTGTTTGGTACTGGACGATTTGGATACAAAGCTGCAAATGAAATCTCGTAAGTACTTCAAAACAATCTGAACTCTTTCTTTTACGTTATAAACTGACACGTTCTGTTCAATATTTAAAATTAAACGTGTTAAAATGTCTCAAACTTAATAAACAAAATTTGAATATAATTTTCGTTACCATTGTAACCAAGTCAAATTACAAAAAGTCCCTTAATTTTGTCGGTTCGAATCCTCTCGAGATGATATTTTTTTTTTTTTCTTTATTAAATTAAAAACTTGCAAATGAGTTATTCAGAATATTTTCTAATAGACATTTTACCACTTAATTATAGTTACCATAAATGGTTTATACCAGATGTCCCAAAAAAGTGTTAACATAGGATTGAAATGTTAACATGTAAAATCCTGCATGGCGACTGTATAAACGCAATAGTAAATAACATAAACAAATATTTATGATTCCTCAAACCACTGTATCAATTAATAACCCAAAAATGCCCAATCCTGATCAACCCATTCTTCAAATCATTTGTGAAAATTTCTTATGCAAGACCACTCAGATTTTTATTTTCTGATATCAATCGAAGAGTCTTGAATTAACGAATATTTCATATCATTGCGTCAAATCTGTATCTGCACTACTAAAGCCACAAAATTGGATTAACGTTTCAAAATACGCATTGACTTCTGTCACGGCAGTCCATAAAACTGTCTGCTGATACTGTACACTACAACCCCCCTATTACATGACACGTAAAATTGACTTTTGTTTGAGACTTAATCGCTTTGGTCTCTCCGAAATATAACCATTCTCACTTAGTTCTTTGTCGTGCTTGTGTACGAAGTTTTTTCAACACTGTTGATTTCTGAATCAACAAAAACTGTGCTTAAGATGGAAACGTGTATTGTGTGATCGGAGAGTTCGTCCTGGAGGTTTTCGCAGTTTGAAATATTTGAACAATCTTCCTCCGACAACAGCGTCGATTATGTTTTTCCAACATTGCTGCATGAACCAGTTTTTTTAAGAGCAAGAATTTATCTCTTATTAATATGTTATGCCTTGTGCGAGCGCACACCTACTCTCGATTCATTTTACGAATTCTATCTACTCTGCATTCATATTGATTAGTCAACTGATGAATGTTAATGTAAGTGCTGAGGCCAATTATTGTTCATGTGTAGCATGCTGGTTTTGCTAGTTTATAGATAATCTGCGAGACATCAATTATGGATTGCATTCGACCCCTTTTAGAAAACCATGAAAATATGGATGAGCAGTGGAAAAAGAAAAAATACATAGATATTATTGAACTTGTAAATCAGGTTCAAGAACTGTAGGTTTTTGTGCACATGTGTCCAGAGTACCGATTTAGTTTTTAGGATATGCAAGACACGAACAAAATGTAAAACATCCACCCACTGTTACATTCTGTGTTAGATGCTGCAGAGCGAGTTTTGCAACTTTAGAAATATTAACTACTTTTAGTTTGTTTGTTTCGATAAGTATTTTGCTTTCACCTTGTTTTTCTGGTTCGATTTTATAGTTGCGATTGTCCTGTTTCTATTTTGTTTACTGTAGTGATTTCTTCCGTTTTTTTTTGTGAAACTATATCTGACCTTTTTCTTTGTGATATCTGTCAATCATAATAAATAATCATCATCATCATCTATCATTTTAGATCTATGCTTTAATAAATAAATTAATATTTTTGTTTTACGTTTGTACTCTAGTCTTGAGAAAGATTCTTATTAATCTTCTATGAATTCTTAGAAGAATTACACCCAAAGGTTCAATCCCTTTTTACTATCTTATTGTTAAAAGTCACTTTAACACCCAATTCCATGATTTATGGACTACTTACCGAGCGTTCTATCGCATTTGATCATCTCTCTCTCTTACTCATGGTTAGCCCATTTGAATGTCCTAATGTTTAAACGTGCATAGCTAATTTATTTACAGACTTAGAGTTTTGACCCAAGGATATGTAATATTCGTTAATTCAAGACGTATCGATTGATACCAAAAAATCAAAATTTGAGTGGTCATAACAAGTGTGCGTAGTAGTTTCCTTAACGTAACCCTTTGCAAGATTTTTCATAATATCTATATCTCTTCATTTAATTTAATAGCAAACATTTGAAACAAAAGCTGCTTAGATGTGCGTTGTGCACCTTTCATCAGCACCTTATACATAAGCTTGGTTCGGTTTATGTACAAAGTGAAATTTAGATTGACAGATTTTTATTGTTTTTGTTTGTATGACCACTTTATCCAAATTGAACTATTTGAAGTTTCAAATTTCTAATTTTTTCAAAGCAACCAATCAAATTAAAGTTAAATAAAAGTTCAAAATTCCGCATTCAGATTGGATCCGATCCGATCTAAATAGTTTATGAAAGCACAGTACTCATAATCAAGAATAATAAATTGATAATCATTTTTATTGTGATTACTAAAGGTAAAAAAACAGTAAATATTATTGCTCTTAAAAATAATTGAAAACGGCCTATTCGAGATATTCGGTCTGACGATTTATTTATTTTTTTTCCCTTTTCTCCAATTTCACAACCTTTCTTCAACACCAACTCACTCAAAAACACCCTTCACAAACATTTTCAACCCTAACAACACCCCACATAACTCAAACTCTACCTCACCCTTAAACCCCCCACACCCTATATGTTTCCCCGATGAATAATTATTTTTTTATTAATCTTGTTAATATTGTAACAGTAGAATTATTGACGTTAGTAAAGTTGTGCAAATTGAAAAAAAACCGATGACAATTTAGTACTAATTTGTACCCAAATAGATTTGCTGCAATACTGATTTTTAAAGTGGGGGGTGCTAATTTGAGCTCATGCTATTAAAATCAAATTTCAACAACACAATTAAATACCTTGAATTAAGCACTAGTTTGTGCCCACGATGGTTTCTCCATAATCTTAGTTAATATAATCATTTTTTTGTTTATAATATCGGTAGGGGAAAGGCTTCCAGTACCGGACACCTTAGATATTTTCAAAGTATAATATTGGAGTAAAAGCGAGAGGAAAATTAAATATAACTAACATACACTAGAATATGTCTATTATTCATAACTACACATAATTTTGCTAAAATGCAACATAGAATACTGAAAAACGTGAAACAAAAATGCTTACATTGAGCGCACCACAAAATGTGGCTTCCAGTACCGGACACGCACTTTAAGCTAATTGTTTTGTCATGCTTTCCGTATTTTTGGGAAGTAACATTGCATATCTTGTTATACCATGTAACTACTTGTACAGTAATAAAGAACTATAATACAAAACTCAAAAAAACTTCGCTTTTAATAATACAAAATAAGTTCTGTGAAAACCAAAAGTCTAAACAACACAACAGTCAAATAGTCAGAAATTGTAAAAAGCATCATCAATTGTTGGGCGCACAAAAATCACATTTAAAAAATGTTATGTCGTCTTGCGCAGTACAGTCGACATGGGCCCAACCTTTGCACGACATGCACTGCACCCATTCCTCATCAAATGTTTCTAAGCAGATTATGCATTCTGTGAGGTCAGTTTGAGACGTTTGAGATTTGGGACTATCAATAGGACGTTTCTTTTTGTTCTTTGTGTTTTGTTCTTCATCAGCATGCAACACTCTTTTTGCACTTTTTCCTGCTCTGTCCTTCTTTTCTTGGCGAGTTCTAGCTTTCTCTTCTAACATGTTCTTGTATGGCGTGGAGGTTAAAATTTCGCTTTCTCACTGCTATTCTCTTTCGTGTCTCATCGGGAGCTGTAGAGATTTGTTCCACTATTTTTTGAAATTCAGCTGACGTTGTCGGGCCTACTGTACGACGTGTAGGCGTAGCTGAAGGAGTGGAAATTTGAGTTTGTTCAGCAGTCTTGATTGGTTGAGAGGCAGGCAAAGGTCTAACTCCTGAAGGGCCAGGGAGAGCAGGATCTGGAATTCTGAGCCCTCCAACTGTATCTGCAGGTGTGGCATAGTGGGCTGCGAGGAAGTCCAAATCCATGAAAATGTCTTTTTGCACAGGAAATAGTCCCGTGCAGCGAAAACCTGATCTTGCAAGCTCCATTCGGCATATGGACGTAAAAGCAATGTTCACTAATCCGGCAATGTCTCGCACTGCTATTTTAAGGGGATGATATTTTCGCATCCACACGCTGCAAGCGTTATTGTATGCAGCCTTGAATGGTTTCATTACGGTGAGTCGAGGGGCTGCATTTTGTGTGTGGTGTGTGGTGGAAGACTAATCATGTGCACATTGTGTTCCTTGGCATACACAATCACTTGAAAATCTTTATGGGTACTGTGACCATCTAACACTAAAAGAGCTGGACTCTCCTTGGTTGGGTTGACTCGTGCAACAAACATCTTAAGCCAGGTCAGAAAACCACTAGTAGTAATCCACCCACTTTCTTCAGCAACAAAGCAGCTACCCTCAGGAGCATCTTTTTTTAATTCCTCAATCATTTTCTTCCTTGGAAAGACAAACAACGGAGGAAGGAATAGATCACCAGTAGCATTGATTGACAGCAGAATGGTAATGTTCTTTCCTCTTTCGCCTGATGTTATTTTGCTAACTTGTTTTTTCCTTTTTGCGACAAAACCTTAATTGCATTATCATGAACTACTGATATGCCGTCTCCTCAATTCAAAATTTTTTAATGGCAAACAAAATCCAAACTTTCCCCCAAAATTTAAGAAAAACTGTTTCCATCAGACTTTCGAACAGCCTTTTTATATTATAAAAGATAGATAAGATGTTGAAGCTACTTACTATTATTTTCTTAAAATCTGGCAAGTACCTTATGCTTTCTTCCATTTCAAGAAGAACAATGCAGAAGTTTTTTATTTTACCCTGTACTTTTTTTCATCATCAGTAACATTTTTTGCTTCAAAGAGGCCTACAATATGTTTAGTTAAGTAAGCTAAAATCTCTATGGATTGGTTGAAATTTGTCCCGTATTGTTAATTTTTCAAAGAGATCGTTTCTGCTAATATTTATGACCCGCTCTAAAAAGAAAAATAGGAAATCGGAAACAGGCAAAAAAAGGCATGAAAACTATGTGTTTCTTGAATAAGAAAGTGATAAAACTATATAAAATTAAATGCTTTCTAAGTAAATTAAGTAAATTATTATTAAAATAAAGATTTTTGCCCTCAAAAAATTATAATACACAAAAATAAATAAAAGGAACTAGGTGCTCTATTTGTCAGTCATTTTACAAAAAGTGGGTTTTTTTGGAAATGGAGATAAGAGTGGTAAAAGTTTCTGGACTTATTGTAAATATGTTTACATATTGTTGATTGTTTTATAGCATTTTGAACAATTTTATAACAAATTAAATTCATTTTTGTCATGCTAAGATTCCAAACCGTTCACTGTATGGCGTTGAGATCGTAAATTTTGATCCCATATTCGCTAGAGTGCTGCGATAAATACCTACGTCTATATAAATTGAACCTAAATGGCGAATTACCAATTACATCATCATAGATAAATAAAATGAGTTACATTTTGTATTTTAAATTATGAGGTTGTCAGTTTGCATTATTTTATGATTTACAATAGCACGTTTCAGTCAAAGCGATGTAAGAGAAAAAAGTTCCGTCCTAGTGTTATCTTTTTCTATCAGTTTTACTCAACACGAACCTTCAAAAATACTCTGAATTTTAAATTATCACCAAAAGTCAACCCAAGCCACAGATTATTAACCTTTTCTGTGGCCATGTTGATATTTTAATAAAAAATAAATTACAGGTACTTACTAAACAAATTTAAATACTTACAGAAGACAGAGGTAATAGTAAACAATTTAGTCTTGAAAAAGACTGTTTGTAAAAAAGCGGCAAACGATCAAAAGAAGATAAAACCACTCGGAACAAACCCAAACACAAAACTCAAACGAATAATTAAAAATTTAAGGTTAGCTTAGCTTGGGTTGATTTTGGTGATAATTTAAAATTTAGAGTATTTTAGAGGATTCGTGTTGGTAAAACTGAGAGAAAAAGATAGCACTAGGACGGAACTTTTTTCTCTTACATCGCTTTGACTGAAACGTGCTATTGGAGCTGACACCTTGAAATGTCAGCCTGTTTGATGTTTCGATAACGTTCCGTGCCTCTTATATAGCTTTTTTGTGAGATTGAAGTATACTTTTTGATAATAACCGAAAAAATGTTTGGTCGAAGACAAGCTTTGCTGTAGTCCATTAATCAGGACATTATACCAAAAGTGGGTGCATTGTTATCATGAACTACTGATATGCCAGTCTCGTACGCAATTTTAAAGATTTTCAAAGGTACAATAGCATTGTATTGTAGAGGACGGTAATGGATGTAATTTATTTAAATGACCTGAAAAACGAGGTTTAAAGAAAAAGTTTTTTTAATTTTTAAAAAAATTTAAAAATTTATTATTATTTATTTTTTTAAAAAAAATAAAAAAATTATATTTATTTTAAAAAAAAAAATTTTAATTTTATAAACAAAAAAAAATTTTTTTGTATTTTTAGATTAAAAAAGTAAAAAAAAAAAATTTAAAAAAAAAAATTTAAAAATTTTTTTTTTTTTATAATTAAAAAAAAAAAAAGAAATTTTAATTTTTTTAATTTTAAAAATAAAAAGTAAAAGCGGCAAAGTTAAAAAATTAATATCAACTCTTCATATTTGAAAAGAAAAAGAAAATAAGAGTCCATCATAATTTGTACAAAATATATAGAGATTTGAAAAAAAAAAAAAATTTTTTTTTTTTTTTTTAAAAGGAAATTAAAAAAAAAATTTATTTTGGAAGAAAAAAAAAAAATTTTTTTTTTTTTTTTTAATAAATTTTTTTTTTTTTAAAAAAAAGAAGGGAGGGAAAAAAAAAAAAAAAAAAGAAAAAAAAAAAAAAAAAAAAAAAATAGATCTACCTGTGCTTTGTTGAAACCCACAGCTCTCTGGATGCTTGTGGATTGAGGAGTACGCAACGAAAATTCAGGATGACGGGTCATAAATTCATAATAGAATTTTTTCCCGGCTTCCCGTTTGTTAACGTTGAATTGATGGGGAACCCTAACATGCTCAACTAGCGCAAAAACAAATTTCATAAACTCTTTTCGGTTCATTGGCATCATTCTATTATCGAGATCTTTGAGATGAGCTACAATCTGCGACTCTAATTCCTCTGAAAATGTTTTCGTAAAACGACCCATTTGGGGATTCATGTTAATTAATTTCCCAATCCGTATATTTTTTATTCTGTCGCCTAATGTACTTTTTGGCACCGAAAATTGCAATGCTGCTTCTCGTACAGACATATGATTTTCGATAACCCTCTTAATTGCCTCTTTCATTATTTTCTGACCACTTTCCTCTTTTGTTCTCTTCAGCCATCTCGACAACGCAGACGTAAACTGAAAACTACTCTTAATTATTATTTTGGTTCTTATTTTGTTAGTTTTGTTTGTCCGATACTGGGATAACCATTACTGTCCGAAACCGGGCACCTCACACCTGCTTATAAATTCGCATGTGTTGCAAGTGTAGGAATTTTGATCAGAAGTTATTTAGGTGATATTTATTTGCTATGAAGTAAAAGACAAGATAGCTATAAAGAAATATATTTTTACTCACCACACAACGAAATACACAGGATGAAACTTAACAAACAACAGTGCCACACCACTAAACATACACACTTTCAACTATAACAGCTGACTCACTGATGCTACAACCATAAGATTGCATATAGTTGCCCACCTAACAAAGTAGTTTATACACAAGAAAGTGTGCCATCTAGCATCCATTAGCATAAACACACTTTGTCCGGTACTGGGAGACGTCCAGTACTGGGAGCCTTTCCCCTATGCATTTTAACGGTTGCGCCAAAAAAATCTTTTAAAAAATTCGCAAATTAAAAACAATCGAAAAACAATGTTTGATACCTTATCTGTCAAATTTAGAACTAATTTTTTACTCCCGATGGTTTGTTCGTAATGTCAATAAATAGATTATAATCCATTTTTCAGTCTACATCTTATAAATAAATTTGAGTTTGTTCCATGTTAAACAAGATATCAGGAAAACCGCCGCGCCGGTTAGATTTTTATGAAACTTTGCATATGGGACTTATTTATAATAGCGCAGATCTGGATTAGATTTTGGGTATAATCCATCAAGGCAAAATGGCCGCACCCTACGTAAATTTTCTTGTCTTGGAATGTTTATTTTACATATTTCTAATTGTTTGGTACAAATAGTAAATTGTCATCGTTTTTTTTTCAATTTGCACAAAGTTGGGGTGCCAACTTTACCGACGTGAATTGTCATTATTGCTAAATATTGTGTCATTCAAATTATCTATACTAATTAATTAGATCAGTTACAATCTCGAATTGCGCGATGTAAATTCGCAAGAGATTGTACAATTGCAAACAAACACCGATAATCAATCAACAGCTGTTTCGTCCTTTTGGAACTCTTGAGCAGTGAGAGAACTCGAGTATAAGGTCACTATTATACAATATGCGTGGTAAGTTCACCACTGTACAATATGAGCGACATATACGTACGTGTGACATATTGTACAATAGTGAACTTATATTCGAGTACTCTCTCACTCCTGAGGAGTCCCAAAAAGACGTAACAATTCTATTTTCTTCAGTAAATCTGAACTTTTACGAAACTAAAAGTACATTTTCTACCGCTGCTGAGCGTACGATAAAGTAAGTTGCTAAGCAATCAGTACTATTTATAATAAATCTGTAACAACTTTTCTTTCACTATATGTAAACGATATTTGAAACAAAAATAGCACGTTTTATTAGTAAAATCAACTCGTCTGTAGTTACCGGACTCACTTCTTCGCCAAATCGACAGCTTGTCATTAAAAAGTATTGCTTTTCCTCCTAATAAAAAAATTACTACTGTGTGACTCTCCATTTACTTTGTATCTATTTCCTATTGCTAATAATATATTAAAATTTCATCATGACCATCACAATTACAATAGTTAGGAAGACAAATAATTAATAGGACAATTGTTAATAATTAATGTCATTAATATGTTGTAATAGGAATAATTAATAAAGGTCAGTATAAATAGTATGTGCATAAATCGAGCATAAATACATACATTATATAGGCCTAATATCGCTTTAAATTGCTTAAAATTAAGTAAGAAAAAACTTGGTTAGTAAAAATCGAGGTGAAGTATTATGCGCATTCTAAGTGTTTTATACATATATTTTATTTCCATAAATAAACGAGTGGTAATTTCTAATTTTAAGTGTTAATTCTAACATTTGAATAAACTTTTAACATGTTTGTTACCTGTCAATATAGTACACTAAACTGTTTACGCCATTAAGGCGCGTCGGTCCATAGTTCCCTTATGATCAAAATTACAAAAATTTGTTTTATACAAAAGTTGCTTTAAACGACTTTGGTCATAACTTAAAAATATTTTGCTCTAAGTGGGCGTCACTATAAGCTAAATACAGGACCGTACTCGATTATTTTCAATGGAACACTCTGTATAGTTTGTATTTAAACTCTGAATTAAGTTGGGGATATATTTTATTAAAGTAGTGTTTTTAAAATAATTATTTTTGAGATATCAACCGATTTGTAAAAATTTTGTCACACGCAGTGTTCTAGAAAAACTTTAATTTCTGAAGAACTAGAAACTTAGTTTAAGTAGTTTCCTAACAGGATGTTAAGACTTTACTAAGGAGTGTGCCTCTAATTTAAAGACATTCAAGTTACTTCTTATCCGACGTTTCGGTTGCTAGTATGTGCAATCTTTTTCAAGGTATCGAAGAATTAAGATGTCAATGATGGGAACTGAATAAACGGCGATGAAATAAATGTATTTAGATTCAGTTAAACACATAGAAGAATCACAATGATAATAAGCACGTCAATTAATAAAATGATTAAAAATATAAGAATAAAACATACAAGAATGTACATACAGACTAACAAATCAATTGCATTAACATTTTTGAGGGTCAACTGACCCTACATTTTTAATCATTTTATGAATTAACCGGACTATTATTATTGTAATTCTTCTAAGTGTTTAACTGGATCCAAATGCATTTATTTCATCGTAGTTTATTCAGTGCGTTTATTCAGCATTAGGTACCGAAACGTCGGATAAGA
Organism: Abscondita cerata; assembly: GCA_030710515.1. Lineage (NCBI taxonomy): Eukaryota > Metazoa > Arthropoda > Insecta > Coleoptera > Lampyridae > Abscondita > Abscondita cerata. Next base: position 164,283 of record JALBCR010004222.1, read on the forward strand.
AGCAACTTGAATGTCTTAGATTTAGAATGCTTCGGCACACTCCTTGGTGAAGGCCTAACAGTTTTCAAATAGGTAGTTAGTGTTTAAATTTTTTTTTTATTTACCGAGTGTTCGAATTTGGAGCTACTTTTCAGATATTTCAAACAGCCGACTATAACTTTTTAGGCCAATAATAGTAAATTTAATTGTCTTTTAGATCTGGCATCATGAGTTCATAAAATATGGTATCCGGTCAAGAGACCTTCTAATGCAAGATTTTTTTTAAAACTTAATGTTGCAAACGTACTTTAAACTTAGAATCACTAGTGATGCCTATCAATATCTTGCCTCTACATCCCCAGCGAGTATAAAGAAATTCTAATAACAAAAAGAAAAATATCTTATTAACAAAAATTACCAGTAATCTAATTAAAATAAAATAAATAATAATTAATACTCAAAGTTAATTTAACAAATGTGCAAAGTGGCGACCATTTTCTTCCAAACATGCGCCCACCGTATCTGAAAAAACCTTCTCGAACTGGGGTGTTATAGTGACAAAAGCATTTCTTGTTCTTATTTTCATGTCATCTACGGTTGTCGGTGGTTCTCAGTACACAATACCTTTCACATAACCCCATAAATAAAAATGAAGTTTTGTCACATCTGGTGAACAAGGAGGCCAGCTAACAGGACCTCCGCGTCGCCAAATTCCCCATTTAGAAAATGTGGAGGAGCACCATCATGTTGCATCCATATACAAGATAATATGTTTAAGAGTATATTTTCTAGTACGAAATTTAAATCGAATCGTAAAAAAGCGATAATATTTGCAAGAGTTTAAATATCCTTCAAAGAAATACGGACCGATCACGTGATCTCCAAAAAATCTACCCCAAACATGACCAGTGATGTTGGTGGTCCATAGTTCGCACAAAATGTGGATTAACGGTGTCGTAATAGTTTAAGTTGTGTCTGTTTACATGACCGTTATTATGGAAAGTGTAGCATCATCGGAAAATAACACCAAAATAAAAAAAATTGGAATTGATGTTTATTTCGTTCAAAGCCCACTGACAAAACTAAAAAATGCAACATATCCCAAACTTAATTCAGAGTTAACCCTGTAGTTACCTTGTCTATATAGACTACTAAACATTCATAGACAAAGTGTACCTCACACATTTTAAACTTAAATTAAGGGTTGAGATAATTTTCCCTGTACTCATTTGCAATCAGTAGTCAACTGAGTAATTTAGTATGTGAAGTCGTCAGATCGAGTTCATTAAAGTGTGTTTTTCCAAGTCCACAGTCGGATGTCATACTTCCAAACCGGTTTTAATATATACTTACAACTCAGGTATTGCCCATAGGTAACATGGTATTTTATTCTAGTATTTAATACAAGTTCCTACGTCCTATTTGAAATTATGCTTTTTTACTTTTAATATGGTCGTTTTATGACACCTTCCGACTGTAGTAGGTATGAGTTCCCAACAACGAACCTTAACATCTACTTTGATTTCGTACAATTTGGAGGACGCTTCAAATGGTTTTCCTTGAACAATTCTCTGTGAATTAATATTTCAAAAGAATATAGAAGTTGTGCGGAAGACAGTCCTTATCTTACAGAGAAGAGCTTAGTGTCAGCCTGTACTGTCAAATCGGTGGTTAAAGATGTTATTAATGTTTTCTAATTTGCTGCAACCTCGTGTATCGTTGCACTAAGCTTAAAAAATTTGTCGACAGATAGTGTACGTAATTTAAGAAAGTCGATTCTTCGATTTTAATCTTAACAAAGAGTTACTTTGAAAAACGATCTCAAACGCCTGCGGTGAATCTGCAGGAGTTTGTGCAAACAACTCCGATCCTGCTGTTTCGCGCTTTTGGGACTCAAAGTGTTGCAATTTACATTAGATGCTTTAGAATCGTTAACGGTATGTTGGCACTAATGATCGAAGAATCGACTTTTTGTAAACTGCTTACACTACCTGTAGACAAAATTTTGGAGCTTTTAGAGAATAGCGTTTTTGTTGAATCATTAGCAATTACACATGTTTGAATTCAATCTAAGTTCCATGTTGCCATACGAATTCTAACGATTTTTTTCAATTTGTCTATGATGGGTGTACAATAATTCAGAGCTCTGTAGTAATTTGAAAGTAAAGATGTCGGTTTGATAACATAAAGTATTGTTTCGATATACTGACGACACGTGTATCGGCTTGATCATCTCATTGAATTCCACTTTTATTTATCACTAGGAAGGCCAATGGTGAATGGAGTCTTTCACTATGTCAATCCATCAATCATTAACAAAATTTCAAATTAACAAAAATTGGGTTTCTCTATACAAATTTTAAAAATGACAATACTTCCCTATTAACCACCAGTCCCAATATTCAATATCTTCAATATTTTTTCTTCTCCATCTTTTTTCCATCTCTCTATCACTTCCTTCATCCATTGAATACCTTCCCCCTTCTCTCCTAATAGTACTCACCACTCTGTTACTTCTGATCGTAATTCTCGAAGTGTTCTACATTTTTCCATTCATCTCCACACAATCTGCACACCTTCTATTCATTACTCATCCAGTACTTATTCTCCATTTCTTCGTTTCCTGTTCTAAATCTTGGTATCATTCTTTTTTTTTCAGACCCTTTTGGAACTCTTTCTGTTATTAGCTTTCTATATTTCTCGATACATTTATCTTCTTTTATTCTTGCTCGTCTTTCCTGCATTTGTGTGGCGTTATCTATATCTTCCTTCATATCTTAACCTCTTTAGCTCTTCTCTTGCATATTCACCTTTTCATAATACCTTTTCTTTCTTCTTTCCATAATTTATTTTCTGTGCCTCCACTTCTTTTCAGCATTCATACAGTATCTCATTGTCTTTCCTGTATTCCATCCTTCTTTCGTATCTCAAAGCTCTCTTTCCTGTTTCTATCGTATTTTTCTGGTTTCAGTTATTCTCTATATAACCCGGTGTCCCTTTTTCTAGTCCTAATGTTAACTTCCAATACTTCTCTAGTTCTTGTTTCTCAAAATACGTTTTCTTTTATTTAAATATTTCCCAAATGCCCCTTCTTATATCCCCCATACTTTCCCCACTATTCTATTTCTTTTCTGTCTCAGCTCTCTTATATACTCTCCATTCTTATTGTTACACCCAATATTATACCTAAATATCTATACAGGGTGTGTCTCAACGATAGCATGTTAGAGGAATAAGGAGAACGAAAAAACCAATCAGCTGAAAACTTGTAACTCTATACAAATGGACATGGTCTACTTACTGAAAATATTTTCATGAGTATGTCACTTACGGTAATACCGGAAGTGGATACCGACTTTGTTATTTTAAACACAATGCTCCAATTTTTATTTTATTTTTGGTTTCCGCATAAAATTTTACGTCTTCTACTACCAGGTTTGCGTACCTATCCCTTACCATTATTAAGAAAAAAAAATAATTTCAGGCGTTAGCAACGAAAATTTGAATCTTCTGAAAAATTAATATTTCATGAAACGTAAGCAGTTGTAAAGTTGTCAAAGAGTATTTTTTTTCGAATTGCAACTATGTTTCTTTATATTCTTATTGGATGCATAATTTAATTACCCATCTGATGATATATCACGTTCCTATACCTAAACTGAATCATTTTCGTCTTATGTACTTGTTTTCTACTTTTCTTGGAGATGATGTAGTAAATTAATAGTGTGCTTTGTAACCTGTTTTAACCAACAGATTGAAGGTATCATACTAAAGGCAGCAAAACAGATTGCAAAGCACACTATTAATTTACTACATGATCTCTCGAAAAGAAGAAAAAAAAGCAGATAACACGAAGAAATAAAGTAGAAAAAAAGCAGATAACACGCAAATCATTGAGTTTAGTTATAGGAACATGATATATCAGCGGATAGGTAAATAAATTCTGCATCGAATGAAAATATAAAAAATTGACTCCTTGACGATTTTAATTTTCTGAACTACCGTTACTCCCGGACCTCCCCTAAAAATAAATTTCAAAAACGTCTAATACTAAAAAGATAGTCCAATACCATGTCTAACCGTTATACAAGTTTCGCTTATCTACCTTTTATGTTTCATGAAATACTAATTTTTCACTAGATTCAAATTTTCTCTTCTAAAGTCTGAAATTATTGTATTGGAAACCAAAACTAAAATAAAAATTTTGGCATTGTATTTAAAATAACAAAGTTGGTATCTACTTCCGGTATAACCGGAAGTGACACAGCCATAAACATATTTTTAAAAAGTAGACAATGTTCATTTGTATAAGGTTACAAGTTTTCACCTGAATCGGTTTTTTCGTTCTCATTATTCGTCTAACATGCTATCGTCGAGACATACCCTGTATTTGTTCACTCTCTATCTGCCCCCCACCCATCGTTCTTCTTGTGTTCCATCTGTTTCAGTTGATTTTCTAATATTGCTTTTAACGAATCAAAATAAATATCATTCTCTATACCTAATAAATTAAAATTTGTTGACATAAAGATTGGCGATTTTTGTAAAATGTTTGTTCTTGGCGTAGGATTGAAAAATGGTACCGAAAGCCTTGAATTTACTCGTGGGACACGGAAGTTAATTTTACTTAATAGGTACGGTGAATCTATTTAATGATGTAGTACATTATAAAGAAATATAATGCTATTATCTGACCGTCTCTTATTCAAGGATGAAATATTATTTTGTCGTAATAACTGCTCCTGTGAAAAACCTCTTTCAGGGTATGAGCCGTGCTTTTTGAAATATAAAAATTTTAAGAATTTTCTCTGGATAGATTCTATAATGGTCATTTGCTTATTAGAAAGTGTATACCATATTAATGAACAATACTCTAGCTTCGATCTTACTAATGAAAAATAAAGTATTTTTAGGCAATTGGTATTATTAAATGATTTACAGTTTCTAATGATAAATCCTAACATTTTGTTTGCAGATGAGCAAATGTTGTGAATGTGGGTATTGAATGAAAGTTTACTGTCAAATGTTACTCCCAGATCTTTAATTTCATCGCACCTTTTAACAAGTGTAGAATCAATTTGATAAGAATAAACGGTGAGATTTAATTTACGAGAGAAAGATATTACTTTACATTTATCTAAATTTTGTTACACCAAAGTAAAAGCTTGTCAATTTGTTGTTGTAATAAGAAACAATCATTAAGTTATGTAAATTGACAAAAAAAATTTTAAGGTCATCAGTAGAAAAAAGTTTACAAGTGAGTACATTGGCTAAGTCGTTGATATAGATCAAAAATATGCTATTTCAAAAACTTTGGCAATATTTGATAGGATGTTTATAGGCCTATAGTTTCTAACATCAGCTACATCACCAGATTTGAAAATTGGTGTAATTCGAGAGATTTTGTCGTTTTGAAAATAAATTGTGAAAGTTTGAAATCCATAGCTTGAACAGTGACAAAGTGGTGAATTTTAAAAACGACATGTCTGGTTTTTGAAAAAATCAAGTTTCGATCAGATTATGTACCTATTTGTTTATGAAAGGTTTGTCGGGGAAAGAAATTTTTTGCTGATATGATAAAAACTTTAGGCGAGTGTCCTTCATATGCCACTATTAAAAACTGAGTTGCTGAATTTAAGAGAGAAAGGTCAAGATGAACACCGATCTGGAAGACCAATTTCTGTTCCACTACAGAAAATATTGATTCTGTCCATGACATGATTTTACAAGGTCGACGAATTGGCTGAAGCGTATAGCAGAAGCATTGCACAGTTTTTCTGAACGTGTGTTTAATATTGTCCATCATGATTTGGGTATTAGAAAGTATGCGGCAAAATGGATTCCAAAATGCTTGAATGCTGATCAGATTCTTCAAACTATTTGGGCAGGATTATTACTATGGACGAAACATGGGTCTATCATTATGATCCAGAGACCAAAGAACAATCCAAAGATGCACTCTGCTTCTGCACGACCGAAAAACGTTCGTGTTCAAAAATCGGTCGGCAAGATCCTTGCGTCAGTTTTTGGGACAAAGATGGGATAATTCTAATATATTACTTGGAACAGGATAAAAGTATCACGGGAGCATATTATACCGGGTGATTCAGCTAACCCGTTCATTAGAAGTTTATGGACTTCCCGTTGAAATATTTGTTTAAAAATTTGGAATAGGGGATTGCTCGAAACGTTCTATTTAATTAAAATATTTCAGCTCTTCTAGCACTTCCGGTTACTTTTATGTAGCACAACCTATATGAAAAATCAATAGTTTTTGAGATTTTCTCATTGTTTTGAGAAAAATTAGTTTTGTAGTATTGTTTTCAAACGCTTGTCAATGATTGAAAAAGAAAGTTATGGTAACAAAATTTGGGCTATACTTAGGAGGACTGTCAAGTTTTTAAATGATGGGTAATTTGACATCTCATTATTTACAGGGTGTTCAAAATGTTTGGCTAAATCGGACTAACTTCAACTGCCCAAAAGTCAATTTTTTTTAAATGGAACACCCTGTATCTTGTTGCTCTATGTGATGGGGAATTAAGTGGTCTTTCAATCTTCATAAGGGTTCCCTATACCTATCTGTTACCATTTTCCTGCTATCGATGTATTTACATTCGACACACAATATTTCTCTATTTTATTAAATAATTTCCGACTAGTGGCCTGTGGAAATTAAAACAATGTGCTTTATTTATCAAACTTGTAAACGTCGACGTGACACATTATACACGATATGGAAATCCACCAAGAATATTTGAATGAAGACATACTAAATTTATTTTTTATTAATGGAGAATGTTACAAAATTATTGAACAAAAAACATTTGAAAGGTAAACAGATTTCGACGTATGAGGAAGCAATATGTGAAGTTGATGACTGCTTTGAAGACCAAGAAGAAGAAGATTCTTAGGAGAAGCGATTTCCTTAATTATTCAAATTTCTTTGAGTCTAAGTTGATCAACTGATTCATACAAGACAACTATCGCTTACATTTGATGGTCTGACTTTTAGTAGCGTTAAACTTCTTCTTTTGATGATTTTAATTTTTCAAGCCTTCGCACTAATGAACTGATGATAGTGTGCGAAACGTTTACCTCCTTACCAATTAGACAAAATCAGTTCAAGGACTGTCAAGAACGATAAGCGAGGAATTGTAATTGTCACTGAAAAGTCAAAATTTATTATCTTCAAAAGACTGCGCAATGGTAACCCGTGATTCAAAAATTTTTCATCAAAGTGGACCATGAAAAAATGCACGTACGTCTACTCTAAATGCATAAAACTGGATGTGTTCAAATTAAATCTGTCAGAATTGACAAATGTACAAGCTAAGCTAAGATACACCTGTTATATCTTGCTTTGTCGTTCATGGCAAAGTTTGATGAAACATTTTTGAATCACGCAAATATTGCACATATGTGGGTTTTTTGTGGGGATATTTTTGGTTTGAACGTTAAACGTCAGATTTGACAAGTGATGACTGGCAACGAATAAAGCAGAAACTGGAATATAAACTCAAACTACTGTCAAATTTGATATTAAATTTGACGCAAGAAATGTCGTTGATCGTTACCCCTCTGATAATACCCACATATGCTCAGTATCACTGAGCATAACTTCTTTTTGCATTTACAGTGTTGATTCAATTTTGAATTCATTAACGAAGTAAGTGAACAAATATTATTTGCTGTAAAAGTTGAAAAATTAATAAAAAGTAATAAAGTATATGCGATGATATAAGAAAAATCAGTTCAATTAGTAGATTAAAAGCATTTGAGTGCCGCACAATGACATCACCTCAATTTAAATGATCTCATTAATCATAGAGACAATGAAAATCGGTTTAAAAACGGGCTTATTTGCCAAAGTTTGAGAAATCAATTCTTTACATTAAAAATGATTTACTTAAAAAACACCACACGTATGTTTACACTGAAAAATGAGAGAAGTGTTTTTTTCTAAAATAATCGTAATTTATAGTGATATCAGAATCACGCGAATCAGAAATGTTTAAAACTTGTTTACATCCACATGTACCATAGATTCCTAACAACATATGTTTTTCTTCACAATAAAACATACACCAACTCGACGACATTACCACATGCATAGAAACTGTAATAAATTCTGAGGTGTTTCCTTAACTAAAAATAGAGCTCTCCTACACTACAAACTAATTAAAGTTGAGTGAATTGATTCTCGCGTTTTATGTTCAATTAATCAATTCTTATGTTATTAAAAAATCAAACTAATACAAATAAACAAATTAAATAAGATCAACATGAACGAAAACAACGAATTTTTGGGAAAAAGTGTCACGTTTGCCTTAATTATAGATTAATTGGTTTAGGGTCAGGTCATTGCTAAATCGGATTTTCTTTTCTTTGTGAGATGAAGCGTGCAGTGACCTTATCAAAAAAAAAAATAATAATAAAACACTAGCACTTATTTTCTATTTCCTCTTTTTTTCCAAGGAATTATACACTACTTAACTAACCATAATAAACCTTGGGAGATAATTTCGAAATATTAGCTTTGTGATAAGATAGTAAGAAATGAGTAACTATACCACAATTAAAAGAAAATTTAAAATACTTACGGCCACTCTCTGAAGACAATTTCATTTTATCTAAATCGGGAGAATCTCTGTCGTTATACACTAAAACTCCTAAGGCATGACTCAAAAGGGCATTGCTAACTTTCTCTTCAAAGCTGCAACCCCCTCTTTTGATTAAAGCAATCCATGGTACACCTTTGAGAGGTAATTGCCTATCACTATGGCTACTTTCGAAAGGAGTTTTACAACCAGTGTGGTCGTCTGGATCTTTAACCCAACTAACATGCACTACAATACCGGCCACTGCTGCTACATGTCCACCACCATAACGTCCACATTCAGACTTTTCCCATTTCTTATCTTTACCATCTCTATATGTGATATTAATGTATGCCGATATAAACGAATTTGGTATATCATCATCGAATGACCTCGTATCGTCACCTGGCGACAACTGCAATGCAGCACCTATCGGGAAATCTTCTGGAGCTGATGTGGAAGACACGATTGTGAATAATTGCGATAGAGCCGCTGCTACAAGAATCGCTTTTTGTAAACAAAATTTTTCGATGTCCATATTTTCTGGTTACATTACTTGGAGTAATCTGATCATAACTGCAACAATAAATAAATTTTAATTATATTTTGCCTTAACAACAAAGACAATTTAACTTGCAAATTAAATTTAAATTTTGCGTAATTTTAAGCAAATCGATATTGCACGGTGTTTATTTTTTAAACGTTAATTCGACCTTAATTAAACGTACCTTATTATGAACATAAAAAGATTTTCTTTCTAATTTAATTTTGAGTTAGAAAAGGCACTACCATATCCACTGTCACGAAGGCACTCGTTTAAACAAAAAAAATATTTTTTGGACGATATCAGAAGATGTATTGCTACGATTATGTTATTAATGCTTTGTGTTTTAAACGAAAATCACACTGAAAAGTATAAACAAAGTTTTATTTTCATAAATGCTACACTTTTCCTATGATTAATTTTGTTCCTTTCGCTAGCGCCTAAGCGCACGAAATGAATAACACACCGTCTCGCGATAAACTGATCAGCGCAAACTCGATCTAGTGCTTATAAACAGACGTTCGCGAACCACGCTGTCTTGAAAATAAAAAAAAGAACATTGACGGAGATTAGCGCACAGGGGCGGATCGGCTAGGTTTAAATCTAATTAGTATTTGCTTTTAATATTTACGTAGCGCCGATATTTATCCGCAATTTGCATCAATTACGTTTTCTTATTACATACAATACAAATATAAATACGATTGCATTTGCACATCACAATATCCCAATTTTGTTAATGAAGACTGAAGTAAATGTGAAAAAGCATTTGGAATCTTTAAAAATAAATAATTGTGTTATAAATATTGTACTCATATAGAAAAAACCGTTTTTCCGGATCTGATCTTTATAATCCATTTTTTTAAAACAGTTCAATATTTCAACAAATAAAAGTTGCGTTAATTGATTCACTGAAAATGAATTATGTATACGCCGGTATTTAGTGTTCAATGGATGGTAACTATGAACAAACCAACGTTTCGACTGCTTTTCTAAAATAAATCAGCAGAACAAGAAATTAAACAAATATATATCTACCAGTGTGTCTGTAAAAGGTCTTTACACAAGCCTACCACATATTCCTTTGACAAAAATAAGCCTATTTATGTAAACGTACCTTAGTCTAAAGTAGCTTAGTTTGGGCGTTATACGGCCTTGAAGTTAAAAAATTTGAAATCGTTTTTTTATTATAAATTTAAAATGGTTTATGCGATTTTAATAAGATTTGGTATAGTTAGTTAGAGAGAGAAATTTCTTTATTCAGAACTCTGCTTTCCAACGAAAGTTGCCAAAAGACACAGAACTAAATTTCAATTAGATTAAAAAATTTAGGAATCGTCCCTCTGGCTCCGATCAAAAACCCGATAACTTCCAGTTGTTTCAGTTGATACTTTTCAAGTAATGCAGGAATGCAAGGGTCATATATTGCTTTTTTCTCTGTGTCGACTTCATTCGGGTGTGCTTTGTGAGTTTCCATCCTCACTGTTGGGTCAACAACCAAACCTGTTCTTGTGATTTCGTCAAAGGATATGATGTCAACTCGACGAATAGTACCTTCCAGTGATGTATTGTATTATATATATTGGACGAATGTTTTGAGAAAATTACAGAAATATTCTAATACCGGAAATGAATTAAACACGCGTGGCCATTGTGAAAATTATCATAATTTTTTTACTGACTGTAGTAGAGGCACGAAATAATTTTTGTTTCATAGAGTATTCAAAAACGATCAAATTATGTCTCTTGTAAAATTTCCTTATTTTTATTCGTTCTCGAGAAAAACAAAAATAATTACCTATGCTGGTGCATTCGAAAAAGAATAATCGAATCCAGTCGCCTGTGATTTTTCTATGAATTTTGCATTTTCTACAAAAACGGCACTCAAGAATTGAATACTCTAATGGTTTTGCGAAATTTGTATCTTAATAATCCTCATTTGATTATTTTACACAAAAATCATTTAAAAAATTAAGTATAAATAAAATGAACACAAATAATGTCACAAACACTGTTCAAAATGTTCTCCATTTACACGCATACAAAGATATATACGACGAAGGAAATTAAATTGTACTCTTCGCAAAATTTCACTATCACCTCTAAGGTCATTTATAGCATGTTGAATACGTTGCCATAGTTCTACTTCATTAGCCACAGGCGTTTTGTAAACCACGGACTAAAGATGTCCCCCTAAGAAAAAATTTGCTGGAGTTAAGTCTGGAGAACGTGGTGGCCAATTTACAGGAGCGTTATTACCTCTCCCTATCCATTTGTTTGGGTAAAAATGTGGCGGTGTTCCATCGTGCATTTACCACATATCTCTCCGAAGTTGTAGAGGTAACTCGTCTAACAAATCTGGCAATGTGTTTTGTAAGAACTGCAAGTAGATGGCTTCCGTTAATGTTTGAGGAAGAATAACAGGACCAACAATAAAATCGTCAATTATTCCAATCCACACATTAAGTTTAAATTCGCGTTGAAAATGGTTTATCTTTATGGCATACGGGTTTTCAACGGCATAAACGTGTTCGATATGGGAATTAGTTACCCCTCTTCTTGTAAAACAAGCTTCATCCGTAAACAAAATAGTGTTGCTAAAGTTTAAATCTGCATCTCTTTGCCTATTATAAAACGGCAAAAACCCAAACGCATTTCAAAATAATGTTCTAAAAGATCTTGAACTGTTATTTTATGATATGGATATAGCAACTGTTCTCTAATTATTGCGTGGACCACATCTTTACATACTCCTAGTTCCCTACCTATTCGTCTAGTACTTATTTCTGAATCTTCTTCAACACGTTCTAAAATTTCTTCTTCAACTTCAGGAACCCTTACAAAACGCTGCCTTCCATAATCAGCGGTTGCAGGAGCAAAGCGACACACGTTGGGTGACTTGGTACTCGACGATTTGGAAACCTTTCAGAATACACCATAACACATTCTCGAGTATTTCCTTCACAAAATCCAAATACCAATAGCATATCGGTATATTCTTGATTGGTGTATTGTAACGCCATAATAAATCACCAAAATTAAGCATTAGAGCACTTAACAAACTTTTGAACACTAATGACAATTCAGGTATTTTAGATTTGACACTATTATTATTTAGCCATGCGAAATGCATATGTTTGTGATAGAAATCATAGGCGACTGGATTACCTTATGCTTTTTTGGAACGCACTACCATAAACTCTTTTTTTTTTCGTTTTTCTCGAAAACAAATACAAATAAAATTTTTACAAGACACATAATTTAATCGTTTTTGAATACTCTATCGAATAAAAATTATTTCGTGTCTCTACTACTGATAGCAAAAAAATTATGTTAGTTTTCATAATAGTTATGCGTGTTTCATTCACTTTCGGTATTCGTATATTTTTGTAATTTTCTCAAAACATTGGTCCAATAACATTAACTAACTATGCCAAATCTTATTAAAATCGCATAATCCATTTTAAATTTATAATAAAAAAACGACTTCAAGGCCGCATAGCCCCCAAACTAAGCGACTTTGGACTAAGGTAAGTTTACTTAAATCGGCTTATTTTGGTCTAATGAATATGTGGTAGGCTTGTGTAAAGACCTTTTACAGATACCCTGTATAGCAGGTGTCCTCGTAATATTTACTTATTTGTCATGCAAACTTTTAAATATTGAAGACAGATTACACTTTATATTTTATCTCCTCATACTATATATAGTATGATGTTATTTATTTATATATTCGTATGGTACATTTTAAGTATTGTATTGTGATGTAAGTGTTATGTATGGTGCCCCAGAAGATCAATATAAACCTGTATAGTGTGGTGACATAACCGTGTGCAATAGACGTTTTACTTACGTTGGTCCATGTCACTTCATGTGCCGTCATCAAATAAAGAAGTGGCGTTATGGTTTGGGGCGAGTAATACTTCCATATATATTTCAATGTAACAAATCACGGGAGTGAATTTAAAATTTAGGAAAAATGACAATACTGTATAAGTTGAATCCCTGATTACAAATACATAAATAGTTCATCAATATAAATTATACTAAAATTACACTTGCATGTAAGTATGTGTTTTCACCACATAATTAAAATTTGCGAGACAAGGTATTTATGAATGAAATCACAAAACGAAGGACTGCAGTAAACTGATGTTAGCGTTTGTCATACTTTTAAATATTTTTTTAGAAGCAATCGTGTAAGTTTTCTTCAGAACTTTAGCATATTTGTACAATTTAGGGAATTATCTAATGTGATCACGTTTGCAAATGGCATTAATGAGTGTGGTATCTTCACAGTTTTAAATTAAAAAACATCTCTGCCCAATACATTTTTTATGGAAATAGTGTTGACGCAAAACTGCTACGCCCTTTATTGGTATAGCTATCCACACTACTCTATTGCTATCTATCTCTAAGTAAAACCTTTATAGTGGATTGGTTCGCCTTGGCAAAGCATTTGCTTCAAGTTTAGGGAAACCACTAAACCCTAAACATGCTAATCCTTATCCACCTTAGTATTTATATGTAGTAATATTAAATGTGTAAACATTATAGAAGGTAAATAAGAACATAAAGTATAACAGCACAGCCATTGCATGAAGACATGCAATGGACCGATCCAAGCGCCAGTCACGACAATGACAAAAAAATAGTAGATTAAAGAAAAAGCAAAACAAAATAATGGAAAAACAGATAATCACGACAGAGAATACAAAATATTGCTTAACTTCAGATGTCCTTCAGATTTGTAAGCCATAATATAACTTCACCTGTTAAATTATGAATGTTTGAAAACCCTCCTTTAAACTTTGTTAATTGACAATCCTCTACAATATGTGTAACGGTCTCTGGTTCGTTTCCAGAGTCACAATTTGGATTAGAAATCGCACCCCATTTAAACAACATAGAGTTGCATTTTGAAAGGATTGTTCTTATGCGATTTTCTTTTGACCAAATTTTTCTTTTTTGATCAAAGCCCGGGACTTCTATTGTTGGATCATCAATGAGATGTTTATTGAAAACATCAACTCCAGACCATAATTTTTTCCATTCTTCAACTTCAGAAAAAGCCGTACTTAAGTAGTCTTGCAACCATATAGGACTTCGAGATTTAAGTCTTTTAGCAGGAGGGTTGTCAATGTCATTCCAAATTGGTAACTTTTTGTTAAGTTGGCATTTATCCCATTCTCGTTTTAAGGCTGCTTTTCGTCGAATGTTCGATGAAGTAATATTACAAAGAACAGGAAGCCAATCGAGAGCAGTAGATTTAATGGTTCCACTAATTATACGCATAGTGCAATTCAACTGAGCATAAATTTTTTGTGTATGAAGACTATTCAACCAGACAGGAGCACAATATTCTGCTGTAGAATAAACTAATGCTAATGCAGCTGTACGAAGTGTCTTTGCATCTGCTCCCCAAATTGCTCCAGCTAATTTTTGAATGACATTATTTCTTGTTTTAATTTTTTGTTTGACTTTTTCTAAATGATCTTTGTAAATTAAAAACGTATCTAAAGTTACTTCCAGATAAACTGTGTTGAAATTATGGTTTAAATTTGTATTATTAAAGATAACATTAAGTTTTCTACTCTTTTACTTTTACTTAAACGAAAACAAAAAACATCTGTCTTTTTAAGATTGGGGCATAATCGCCATTTTTTTAAATAATTTCCCATAATACGCAAATCATCAGATAGTTTTATAGTTATACAGTATGTCCAAGATAAGAATGATGTAAATACTATACAGGGTGATTCATAACTATTGGGACATAGGCTAAGGGCGGGTTATTTAGGCTAAAATATGACCATAGGACCCAATATTCTTTAACAAAATATTGCTGTGGAAAAGATACAGATATATATATATATATATATATATATATATATATATATAATATATTTTCATTTTTTGTTAATAATTTTACTGTAAATTTATCAATTTTATCAAAATTTGCAGAGAGGCATAACTTTAGACCAAGAACATTATGTTATGTACTATTTTACAATTTGTTGTAGGGGCGCCATATGAATGATCACTAAAAAATTTTCTCAAAAAAGTTACCAGTCGATTTCATCATCAGGAATCATTCACGTAGCGCCCTCTACAACAAATTATAAAATAGAACATAAAATAATGTTCTTGGTCTAAAGTTATGCCTCTCTGCCAATTTTGATAAGAATTGATAAATTTACAGAGAAATTATTAACAAAAAATGAAAAAAAAAATTTTTAATTTAACGCTCTGTACCTTTTTCCACAGCAATATTTTATTAAGGAATATTGGGTCCTATGGTCATATTTTAGCCTAAATAACCAGCCCTTAGCCTATGTCCCAATAGTGATGAATCACATTATAATGATTTATGCCACAAAATCGATTTTGATCTCAGTTGTCGTACTTTTTTATTAATAAAATTATTATTGATATTATTATTAATACAATTCGTATAACATGAGTTTAATCTTTTTACAAAATTGTGGGTATATTGATATTAACTATAATAAAGTTAACAAAAACAAAGTACTACAGTTGGAATCGAACCCTGGGTAGAGTGCAAAATATTACTAGCCAACAAATTAACGAATTCGTCTACGTTGGTCGCTTAATAAATGAAAATTCATTTGATTGATAAATAAAAATTTATAAAAAATAACTTGTTTTAATAATTTTTAGTAAAATACACTTTGAATACTCATTATATTATGACATCATTATATTATCCATCATAATATGTTGTCATATGTGTTCAAATTATGCCAGACAAAAGATAGCATACGTTATTTTTAATTTAACATAGCAAATTCCTATGTTAACTTTTACGTGGGACCCGCGATATACAGGGTGTTCAGAAACTCTTCTGACAAACAAAGACCGGAGATTCCTCAGATAATTTTAAGATAATTTAACTCAATTCACCTAGTCCGAAAATGCTTCCTAAGGGAGCTAGAGCTCTTTGAAGATGGCGCCTGGTAAAGTAAAAAATTAAAAGATAAACTTCGCGAACTGACAACAATTTGACAATAAAAAACGTAGGTTTTACTTTTGTTAGCAGTTCAGAGCCAACTACTCCAAAAAATATAAATTTAACTTTAATGACAAAAAACAAAAAATTTCAAATCCATTTTTCTAGAAAACGGTGTATCCTAATGACTTAAAGTAAGAGTCCCTAGCAGCACACTATATTGAAATAATATTGGATTCCAATCTAGGTTTCACATCGAAATGAAACGTTTTTATTTATAGTACTTATATTGGTTTCTAATCTTGGTTTTCTATAATCATCCAATCTCATTTCGATCTAAGTAAACAATGTGGTTTATATATAGGGTTTGTACATCATTTCAATCTAGACTGATAATATAGAATACATATAAGTAAAACACATTGATGAAATATTAGTTATTTATATAAATTAAATGTTGCTTAAGAATTATTATATAATATTTATTTTGATCTTTCTTTTCTACAGCAAAAATAACTACAAAAGATAAAAAATAAAAACCTACAATCTATTTATTGGAAATATGTTAATGATATATAACTACAAGTTGTTTTTTTCCTTCATCCTGTCCTTTGCCGTTGCCAAGAATGTCGACACCGACTTCTTGATCTCTACATCCGAGGAATTGGGAAATCGACGACGAGTGGCATCTACAGGAGTACAAAATCAATTATAATCAATTCTTTCCATAATAATACAACTTCAGAAATATTGACATTTATATCTTAGTTCTGGGTTAAGAAGTAATTTCAATTGCTCGATTCCTGTTTTTTGTTGTATTAAACTATTTGAGAAACCTAGCAAGTATATTTTGATATGGGTGATAAATTTAAAGTAATTCTTATGCAAAAGTGTCTGAATATTAAAATAAAAAAAACTTTTACAGTAGTTCCAGTACAAGATTAAAGTTATGAAGTTACTCACCCACAATAATACGATACACTTTTAAAGTGCAAAAGGCCAATTTTGCTTTTTCCCAATTCCTGAATACAATAGACACGCTTCGGGGACTAAAATTTTTTCATAATGTTGTATACCGCTTTATGCGCATTTTCCCCACCAGCTAAGTACAGAACTTCTTCCTAAATTAAAAATACATATAGTATTAAAATTATAATTAAACTTACAAATCGACTTACTAATGCTTTCGCTTCTTCAGGATCATCCAAATAAATTTCAAATATATCCATCTCTTCTTTGTTTCCCAAAGGCAGCTTCTTGCAAACATTTTCGATTTTGATTTTGCAGCTGCTGTCGATGGATTTTGATTACTAAGTAATAATTGTAACAAACTCTCCAGTTTATCGACCTTTTTTGATATTTCTTTAAGGCTAAACTGGATGTTAGCAACATCAATACTAGCTAAAATTGATAAGGATTAGAAATTATCATTCGATTGCAAAATGAATATAAATTATACATATTTTTGACGATTGACTGGCCTCCGAAGTGACCGATGGTGGACTGGAAATACTTTCCAGTGCTATAATTAAATAATTTAGTTAATTGTTTAATTAATAATAATATATTACCAGGAATATCATAAACAATTGCTCTTTTCGGTGGTACGTTCCGAATTATAACTGGTTGTAGCAGTAGCACCGGATAGTAATCGACGATGTTTTTTAGTATGGATTGGAGGTTCTACATCAGGTTCCTCTTCGTCTGTAGTCAGCGCATCTGTATCCTCCGTGTCTAAATTGGACGTGATGGTGGCTATTTTACATAAGGATCGGGCTCTTTCTAAATTAGTAATATTCCCTTTTTTACATTTGGCATTGTACCATATGTATTCGTTGTCTTTCAAGTGACTGCAGTTATAAACGAGAGCCCTCTTTTCGATTCGCTCATTCGCGGCCCAACTGGGAATTTATATTGGGTTCTAGCTTCGTTGGCCCAAACTGAGGGAACAAAATCAGTAGATTCTTCTCCTTCCCAATAAATAATATCCCAGGATGTATTTTGTGTCATTTTATTAATCTGATATTAACATTATAAATTAATTACTATATCGAATTGTGTTAAAATATAATAGTCTACTGAAACATACAATTACCGTTAGAACTAGTGTAAGTAATCATAAGCTACGAAATAGCTTGAAAAGGCCAGAACAAAACATTTTCGTAAGATATTTTCGCAATTGCATAAAGTAATTATGTTTGCAAAATTTGATATTTTATAAACACCTACTGTTTGCGAGGCAACTGGGTAGCTATAAAAACTTTCTGTCTTACCTGACAGATAACCTATTACTGTACTATTTGTTTGAAAAGAAGTAATTTTCAAAATTTTCTGATTTTTCAAAATGACATAACAGTTTTGAGGATTCAATGAAACTATGGTGTAAGGCAAATACAAAACTTGTTCCAAAAAATTAATTTTTGCGTTATCTGTCAATTTTGTAGAAGTAACAGTTATTTGAGACTCCTTATCTTCCGACAAGCGTTTACAAATTTGAACCAGTGGTTTATTGAACCTTCGAATTTTGCTTTTCAGACGACCCAAATAATTTTCAAATGCAAAACAATTTATGCTGTTTAGAGGTAATTGGAAATGTATAACATCATCGGCTAAATGTAATAAGCTATGAACATTATATACGCATGTATGACGGCCATACAAAATTGAAAAATATTTTACAAAATAAGTCAGTAACGCCTCTGCACATTGCACTAATTCTTTACTTTTAACTACATTTCTATGCATTAAAATTCTCATTGCTACATGAAAACAAAGAAAATGATCGTAGTATTCTTTCTCCAAGATGTTTTTAAAATCACTGGACCTAAGTACAACAAAAACAAACGAAATTCAGAAGCTTTCCATCTATCTAATTCCACAATTGATCTTGATTTTCTATTAAACTCTTTGGGCAAGGAACGTGCGTAGCGTAATAATCGTTTTGACAAAATTTTACGTTTGTGCACAGGCAATTGTACTTTTCTTGTTTCGCTTCCTTTTACCCAATAATGTAATAATTTTCTCATTATCCCTAAACAACATAAGTGCATATAGTCTAGAGCAAAATCTTGAACCATATTTAAACCAATAATGTTTTGTAAAGGACTGATTAAGTTATGATGCAATTCATTATCCATATTTCTGAAACTTTCGTCAGTTCTTTTAGTTATTGGGTCATTATTAAAATCATAAACACTTCTATAATTTCGTCGAATTGCTACCTGAGTACAGCGTTCGCAACCGCTTAAACTGTTATGTCCTTTAATACCTTTTAAAAAAGATCTGGCAGGTGCATCGCAAACGAAACCTATCACTTTAATGAAAAATGTTTCCTGATTAAAGCAAAACCCATCCGTTATTAGTAAATTAATTTCGTTAATAAATTCATTCAAGTATTCGTCTAGACTATTAGGTTTAGCATCCCCAGAAAAAATTGCTACTGGTAATGGGCTAATTAACAAATTTTCTAAATGTATTTGGCACAATATCGGCCATAACTGATTAGATGAACTTTTAAACAAGGGAATTCCATCAACATTGAAAATTAAAGGAATACATTTTTTAATGCTAGATTGTTATATACAATTTCATTCGCTAAGACTTTTCTCAAAACATTTGAAATGCCATTGTAAAAAAAATAACCATTGCTTTCTTTTTAGACTGTATTGTTGAAAGTTTAATATTACGCTTAGTTCTTAACAGAGATCTACAATCTAACGGCAATTGTAATTCTGGGAATATTGACTTGATACCCTTAAGCAAATAATTAATCTGTTTATGTGTTGCGCCAGTATCTTGTGAGAATTTTGTTAGTAACTGTTTTGTTAAATCAGATTTGTTTGGTAATGACGAATGATTGATTTTAGAAAATGACACTGAATGAGTATTAGAAATAGTATGTTTGTCATTGTCATACTCATGAATGCCACAATTATTTTCATGTAAGTCCAAGGATTTATAATCAGAAGTAGTTGGACTCGAAGTAGTTGGACTGTGAATGTCTGAAACCGATTCACGTTCTTTTTGAATTGATTTCTTTATTTTTCAAAAATTCTTTTTACATAACGGTGCCTACGAACGCGATGTGTTGAAGACATTTTATGCGATCGTTACTAGAACTAGTTGTATAAACTCATATAAAGTTAAAATTTAAGCCCGAAAGGAAAAAGGATGAGTAACGGCTTTTTATATAAGCGTTATAAACAATGGCTTATGAGGTACCAATACAAGATTCCTAAAATTAACTTTTTGTTACGTTCATAACAAATTATTAAATAATTAGTACTTACCTAATCGAAACACTAAAATCACAATAATAATTGTTTTTTGTTCTTATGTCACTCACTAAGCAGGTTCCAAGGGTTCAGCGTTATTATTGTATAGAGCAACAAAAGCAAAAGCACAGTGGTCGAAAATGACGAAGTGCGTAGTATTTGAGTCATTTTTGGACAAAGAAAGTATTCTCGGAATATTGAAATGGAAAATTTTACGTTTGAATTTGAACAGTGGTAACTAACGGCATTCTAACGGCAAGGAAATAATACATCATGATTTAATGAAATTCCATACCAATAAACCGAATAATTACCTAAAAATTTTGTATAACACTTAAATAGGCATGAAAAGAAAAAAACAGAGAATTAACAAAGGGGACAAAAATGCTTATTAGTGTATTACGAATAACCGAGATTTTACCTACGCAGACGAATTATCGAGATTGCACAGTACATTTTTGATTTTCATTTATTTATCATACTATCTGTTTAATTTATCACCGCTTAACCCCCAATAAAACCACCCATGGTTATTTTTGTTTTGTTTTTCATTAGTTAAGTTTCGCGCAAAACCTAGTAGGAAGACAAGTTATTTTTAGAATTTCTAAAGGAATATTTGTCACAGATGCATTGCAGGTAGAAATTCTTTAATAACAATCGGCCGGCGCCGGTTTACAGTTATTGCAGATTTCAGCATGAGGTCGAAACAATAATAACATTCAAAATTGAATTTTAATTATAATGAAAACGTACAGGCACCAGTACATAATTCTTTATTTTTTGGTTGCAATAAGTGTAGTATCATTTGTATAGGTTTTGCACACTTAATAAATTTTGATAAGGGAAACAATCTCCTTAGTGTAATTTTAACAAAACGCATTGAATGAAGATGGTTTATCAAATCTAAAAATATAAATACTACCACTATCAAGGGCAATTGTCGGATTTGTCTATTGAAACTCGTATACGACGGTTGAAATTCTTATTTGATTTTTACATTAATTTTGTATTACTAGACAATATTAAAACATGCTTGTCTTCCGAGATTGTACTAAACTAAGTTTCAAATTAAAATTTCTCCCAACGTAGTTTCGACGTTTCATTTATATAGGAAACAATATTGTAAATTTATTGGTTACTAATATTACACTAACGTAGGTTTGACATGGCCAATATTGGACAAGATTTACATATTGGAATTAGATAGTAAATCTATTGGTACAATATTTTGTGCTACTAGTACCTTTTAGTACTAGAATACCTAAAAATTTAATAATCTAGTGTCACAAATGCTTAAAAGTTAAAGACAAAAAAGTTATGCGTTAAAATAACCGTTGACCTACCCAAAACTGACGCCTATGACCGGTACTAGAAATTTGCAATTGATGGAATCGATTCATCTCTGAAGGCTAAATAAGGATACCAGGTTTTGTTTTTCTAAGTAGAAGCGTTCTAGAGGTATTTAAAAAAATTATTTACAAGGCGCCATCTTCAAAGAGCTCTAGCTCCCTTAGGAAGCATTTTCGGACTAGGTGAATTGTGTTAAATTGTCTTAAAATTATCTGAGGAATCTCCGGTGTTGGTTTGTCAAGAGAGTTTGTGGACACTCTGTATAGAAAATTTTAAACTAAATTTTCTAATTAAATATGAACTTGTACGACGTCAGTCAAAAGTGGGCGTTCTTATATTAAAAAAAAATCAATATCAACTTCGACGTGGGATTTCAAAAACACCCGTTATACAGTATGTTCAAGACATCAAGAATGAGATAGCATTAGAATCTTGGAAACGGTAGGAGTTACAATCACAATGTTGGTTTGGAAAAAATACCTTTTATATGGCGTCATCCCATTTTGATATTTTTTTTTGTAAAAGGTATATTGTGCAATACAGAGTAAATCACCACAAACAGGACGGAGGTTTATAGTAAAACTGTAAATGTTTTACGAGTTTTGTAATTTTGTAGCTTGTAGGTTGATAAATATTAGATCATTCAATAAGTAACATATGAGCCTTATTTTAAATGGAACACCCTGTGTTTTATTAATACATAAAGTTAACAAAAAAATCTCTTTCAAATGGTATAAGGGTGTCCTATGCCTAAGTGTAATTATTGGTAGCGAGGGATTTTTAAACCAAAAATGTACCTATAAGTAATTTAATTACCTAGTTAATAACATTTTATGACATTACAGTCTAATAATCACATAAGTGATAAGAAATCATGTTTCCGTTACATATTACTTATACAATATTTTTTGAGAAAAAAAAGTTTAAAAAAGTGTGATCGATGTTACCATATGGTTACCATTTTCAAAACAAATGTCGAAACAATTTTACATTTTGTAACTAGTTAAGAAAAGTTGACCATTTTGACCCTTACTTTGATTATGAAAAGAGTCACACCTCTCACAAAAAACCCTAATAAAAATTACCCTAGCATTTGACAGAAAACGATTATGTTGAACTGCACAAAAACTGTAATACCTAAAGACATAGGATACCCTCTTACACCATTCGAAAAAGGACTTCTTTGTTAACGTTATAAACTAACAAAATGTAGGTGGTTCCATTTAAAATAAAGCTCATATTACATATAAGACATTTAAACGTTTTTGCAAAATGGCGTCTGTGGGGTAAACAAACGTTTGTTTACATTCGAGTGTGTGCTATTTCTGTTGAATTTACGTACTTTCAGTGGTTGAATCTGTGAAAGAGTATTTTAAATTACAAATACCTAACAGGAATTCTAAAAAACTTAACACTGTCACGATTTCCCATACGGCCACAGTTCACTACACAACAAAATGCTGTCATTATGGTAAATTACAAATCAACTAACCGTATAAACTATATTAATAATATAGTTAATATAATAATTAACATGTAAATCCTGAACACCATGTTAAGAGATTGGTAAACAATTTAACGCTGTTTGTGGTTTATATAAATTTAAAGACCATATTTTTTTCCATTCTTCAACTTCAGAAAAGCTGTAGTTAAATAGTCTTGCAACCATATAGGACTTCGATTTCTTGTTTTAATTTTTTGTTTGACTTTTTCTAAATGATCTTTGTAAATTAAAACCGTATCTAAAGTTACTCCCAGATAAACTGGGTTAAAATTATGGTTTTGTATTATTAAAGATAACAATTACATTAAAAAGAATAGGTGCAAGAACCGATCCCTGTGGAAGACCATTATTTACAAATTTAAATGTACTGCTTTTATTTCCAACAAAAACCCTAAACTTCCGATTAGACAACATATTTTCAATAAAAGAAATAATTTTGGAAGAAGGAATAACGTTAAACAATTTAAAATTAAACCTTCTTTCCACACGGTATCGTATATGCAGCAGTTAATTCTAAAAAGACAATTCAATTTTAAATTTTATTTTAAAAACAATTTAAAAATTGTTTTTAAAAAAAATTATTTATCACAAAAAATTTTTTCTGAACAAAATCTTTTTTTTTAAATTTATAATTTTTTTTAAATAAAAAAATTAATATTTTAAAAATTAAAAATTAAAAAATTCTAAAAATTTAAAATTAAAAAAAAAAAAATTATTTAAAAATAAAAAATTAAAATATTTAAATTTTTATTTTATTTAAATATGTTGCACTTAACTGTATTATAAATGTCATTGAGAACAATAAGTAGCCACTTCAAAGAGTAATTTCAAATTTTTCAGAAATTCTGGGTGTATTCCATCAAACCCAGCAGCTTTCTTTGATTTAGTCTTTTTTAGTGCATGTTTTGGCTCTTCTACAGTAAAAGATCTGGATATATCTTCTTAGATAGATGTACATTTTCTTTTCTTTGGTAGACATTTTTTCATCTTTGTGATAATTGATTTCTCCATTTTTACTGAGTTTGAAAATTAACTTAATTAAATTTTTGTATTTGTTTTAGCAGATTGATTTGTAGAACTTAATTTATTTAAAAGTGCCCAGCTTTTACGACTTGAATGTACGAAATCCATATTTTCCATTAATGAATTCCATTTCTCTTTTCTTCCATTATTTAGAGATGACAATAGAGCATTTCCATTTTCTTTATTTGGATTTTCTAGATATGATTTGTACAATCTGTTTGTTTCAGTTGACCAACATGGGACATACTCCTTTCGAAAACCACGTGAAATCGATTTTTTTGCTGCACATTTAACAACACCTTCAAACCTAAAATAATTATCAGAAACCGGTGGTATCCATCTAAGAATAGAATCGAGAGATGTTCTATAGTGTATCCAATTAGCTTTTTGAAAATTCCATCTTAGTTTTTCTAAAGATTCTACAAACATAATTTGAAGTCCAATTTGTATTAGCGAAGGTTTATGTGGACTTCTTGGAAAATCGTTTAATACCATACGTGTTGATTGTAATGGAACCATGTCACGATTCATTGATACTAAACACAAGTCCGGGCTGTAATCGTTTTGCCATCGACCGGAGTAAAATGTTGTGCTGTCTTTTGGATCGTATACTAAATGTATGTTTTGACATTACATCTATGTTTGTAACGTTATTCCATTGATATTGTTGTCTTTGTAGCTCCTGCTGCGCAGTTGTGCAAATTTCCGTCGCACCAAGCAGTGTGCATTACCTAACTAGTATTATTGATAAGTCACTATGCACTTAATACAATAGTGTTGAAAATTCCAGAAATTATACTTTTTGTTTCGTATTGAATATTTTCTTTGACGTATGTCGCTATTCCATGAATGGGGCTCTCAATAAAGTCTACTAATTGAAAACCTTTTACTATACCTTTATTGAGTGTACTTGTCTCATCTCCACAGTGTGTTTCCTGTAAAAGTAAAATATCGACCCTATTCCTGAAACAAAAATTAGACTGTTTTGTGAAATTGAGTTGTACATTTTTTCCTAATTATCCGGGAGGGTCTTGATGACCAGGTCCGGAAACCAAAGTGGTGATTCTCGGATACAACATGTTTTTCTTGTTGACCATGGAGTACTGTAAGATACTGATCACCTTCCATATTTTATATTTGTATTAGAAACGCCTAAAAACACACACGAAAAAACTCAATGAATATTGACGTACATTTTGACTAGTACAGATAATACTTCAAGAAAACAAAAATATTTAAAAAAGTTAAAGGGTAAACTCACTGCCAGATATTAAGTTATTCAAAAACCACATTTTGGAAATCACGCAATTAAATAAATTACATTAAGAGATATACACGGTGTAAATAAATAAGTGCGAAAAAATAAAGTGGTGTTTTTTGTCGAAAAATAATGTGCGTCTTTCATAAAAAAAATTGAATACAAAAAAGTTACAACATTTAAAATGAGCCAATGTTTCTTGCTATCGAAAAGCATATAGTATAGTTCCATAAAATCAAATCAAATGTTGAAAATGGTCACCTTCGTGATAATGCATCACCATAGACGGCGGTACACTGATCCACGTATGTCAAAAATTCAGCCTACCGGAGTCATGCGATGTATTTAATGCATTTTTTTCACAAAAATGGGGAATCCTCCAAAAAAACATAATAGACCTTTCATACGTGTCAATGTTTACACGAGATGTCGCAAGACACACATTTTACTTATAATAGACCTTATTTGTTTAGAAAAAAATTAAGCTATCTGAAATGAATTTTTAAATAATGAAATATAAAACAGGAAAAAGTTCAGAAAAAAACAAATTTAGAGGTGGCTTAATATTGAAAATTTAGTATCTTAAGGATTTTTAGCCAGTCGTTGTTTGGTAGAAAATCGCAATGATACACTTTCATGAGACTTATAGTAATTTATTTATTAATAAATGTTCAAAAATGCCTCCATTGGCCTGATTATACGCACGAAAGTGTTTAAAATAATTTGTCAAAAGAGAAAAAAAACATATATCTAAAATTTTGAAACCCAGAAAAAAGCTAAAAAAGTATTTGATTCGTCATTTAAAATGTATTTTAAGAAAACTAGCCTGTGAATTATATTTAAATTTATACTAAATTTTGCTTGGTGCTGTACGATTAAAATACCCAATTTTAGATTTATATCTAAAAAAATTGTATATTAAACGGGAAGCTTATCACAGGAGTTTGTTTAACGGCAACTCATGTCGACTTCTTCTCTCTAAAATTGACTATCTTGATGTCAAAAAGTGGTCAGTAGTTGTTTTGGACAACATTTGCATCAAGACTTCCGTAATCAAATCGATACATTTTATGATGACTTCAAGCAGCTAGAGATAAAAATAACACCAAAAATCCATACCACTTTGTATCACGTGCCCGAATTCTTCATTTAACATAAGCAAGGACTTGATGTGTATAGTGAACAAGTCTGCAACGCTGCGCACAGTGACTTTGTCGTTCTTTGGACTAACAAAGTTTCAGACAAAAACTGTCAATTTTTACAACACTTTTGCAGAGCTGTGACAGCGTATAACTCTTCTCACGTCTTAAACTAACTTTTCAGTTAATTAATTATTGTTATTAGTTAAACTTGTTAGAAAATATAGTTTTGTTTGAAAAAATTCCAAAATTTTATTTTATTTTAACAAAATTGTCAATTAAACGACAACAAAACCTAGGAAGATTTTGATTCAAACGTTTTTTAATTTCTATAATTATTTTAAAAACAATTCTGACTGTGTCGTTTTTGAGCAATTTTGTTCGAATAAAAAGTTGTTCCGCCGAACGGTGGTGGTGTTGAGATCTTAAATTCTGATCTCTATAGTACATAATTCAAGCGTGCCATTTTTCATGTACCCTTATGAAAATAGTAATCTACAAACCAAATGAGGGAAGGCGTTTTCTGCATGGGTGCAATTCATTAATAATTATAATTAGTAGGTATTTAATTGCTTAATTTTTTTGTAGCGACCAAATATTCAAATATTAACAGAGGCAATCAGTTTCTATAACCACAGCTATAAGGAACAATATGTAGTAGTATAATCCTGTCTGAAAAATTATGACGCTTCTTATCTCAAAAGTTCGATTTTAGGTTAACGTTCTGTCAACAAAATTGCTTTAGTGCAAATGCATTTTCGAACGTGTTACGATAGCACGAGACAACACTACATGTCGTAACACTTATTGGTCGTATACGTGTAGTTTTAAAAGCTATTCTTAAGAGGAATACGTACTAGCAGTAGGCTCCCTCTAAATCATGTACTATAAGTAAGCATTTTAATTCGTCGAATGGTCTCGAAGTACCTATAAAATTGACTCAAATTTACAAGTTATCAGCAATGTTTTGATTGAAATTGGAAGATATAAGAAGAGACTTTGTCGTGGTTGTAATAGAATTTTGATTTTCTATTTATTTCTATTAAACTTGTGGTGTTAAATATGCTATAAAATGTACAAATTCAAACATAAAAAAACAAAAAGTAAGCATTTTGAAAAAAGTAATACTACAGTGACAACTCCCCAAGTTTTGTCTTTCATAAAATATTAATTTTTACTGCAAACATTTAAAATTAAAAGCTGTTTTAAGGTACTTATAGTGCATGTTTAGCGATGGCGCACTGCTACTACGTATTCCTCTTCAGTTATTTCTACTACGAAAAACTCTACAAATTATTACGTTTAGTGTAAATTCACAATAATATATAATAATAATATATATAATTGAAACTGTCTTTTTATGTAAAAATTGATGACGTTTCGACTGTATGGAATGGGGGCATAAACAACCTAAAAAGATAGTTTTCGCCTTGAAAAGCTCTAATTTGATAAGAGCGAACGCCCGCAATTCTTACATGAAAAGGCAGTTACAATTTTTACCTCCACCTTTTAATAAAGTTATTCTATTTGAACCACGTATTAATAAGTTACGATAGACCATTTCTAATCAAGAAAAGGAATGAAATGGTACATACATAATTTCAAGAAATAATAAAAATGTATGTGTCAACATGGCCTGAATCAAATCAGCATTTTCAATCAACAACGGTGTAAGTTTAACACATCCCAATACAATTAAAGACTTACAAAGTGAATCGCGAAACAAGATTATTTTATATTCTTAAACGTACTTTCTCCCAGATCGGAAACTGTAGGTATTTTCCATGATTAGAGCAGTACAAAACTTTCAATACAATCGGGTAGTCAACTGTTTTGTAATGTTACATGCACGGCTAACTAAACTAACAAACATTACGGTTAATGAACATAACCTGTACAGTTCAAATATAAAAATATCTAGTAACTGGTTAAAACCAATTACAAACGAAAAAAAACGAGATAGTATTGTGTAATGATACTCTTTCAGTACCCACTAAACATAAGAACATCACATAAACAAATGTTACATTGTAACGTTTCCATTTAAACAATTCAACGTTTATTAAATGTTGGTATAACAGATTATGTTAAGGTAAAAAATGTTATTTATTTAAAAAGTAACATTGTGATAATGTTAATTTAACTGCTTTTGTAACGTATCACCAACGTTGTATATGTTAACACTAAACAATAATAATTTGTAGTAACATAACGTGTGCAATAAAACAACTATTTATATTATAATCAAGTTGTTATATTCTTGATTTGCCATTTTTATTGACTCGATACAATAATTTCTCGCCGTCAACTGGAATCGAATCAGCGCACCAGTGTTGATCCAGTTTGTTAAATTGACGCTTCTACCGTTAGGCTAACTCCCACTGATGGTAGAATCCCACAGCGAAAACATTTATTCATTTAAATTTTCACTTAGGTATCGGAAGTAATTTTGAGCAAATATAAATCAATTCAAAATACCTACAAAAGTAAAAGGCGTCTAATTACACTAAATTACCTTATATTAAGTAAAAATAAAATATAACTTTAAACATGAGATGTACGCACAAGTTATTACTCCATATCTTATAAATAAGATTGTGGAGATATGCGACAGTTTCCAAACCAAAATTTTTAACATCCCAATTTTTTAACTTTTTCCGACGAATTAAAGTTAGTACGTTATAATAAAGCAAAGAAAAAATTTTGTCTGGTGGACAGACGGCCGGAAGGAGATATCAAGGAAACCACCGGTTCGGTTTTTATGAACCTTTGTGTATGAGTCTTATAATAGCGCATATCCGATTCGATTTTGAGAATAATCCGTATAGCCAAAATGGCAGTTAAGGTACATAGATTTTACCATTCATGGAATATTTGCAAGAATAATTATTTTACACGTTTTATCTTCAAATAAAAGTTTTGTGTAATTTACTTATACACAAGTTTTGCCTAAACTATTTGTTGATTCATTATGTAATTACTGAGGCATGGCAATCACGTGACATTATAATTGTTTTAACGGTATCTCCAAGAAGATCAATTACATAAAAACACTTATGAAAAGAAAGTAGTTAGTTTTTTCACTGTTTCTCTCAAAATTTTGTTAGTCGTAACGCAACAATGTTACAAATTTTTTTAATCTGTCACTGCACCTTTTGATAGTTCGTTACACGTTTGTTAGTATCGGAACGATGTGGAGTATGCGTGAAAAGCTTTTAACACCTTCACTGCGATGCGATGGTGTATGAGAGTGCCGTGTCTCTGACTGCGGTAAATGCCTCCCGCGACATTTGTTGATCTATTTGTTTGGTGCGGTACGTGCCTCCGGGCATTTAGTTTGTCAGTAAAAATTGTGTGAAACTTGTTTTTTTAAATTAATTATTTATTTATGGTTCTCAAAGGGTAACTTTTAATGATCAGGTTGTAATGAATCATAAACATTAAAGGTGCCTAGCTCACCTATTTGGGGCACAACTAGGTAACTTCCAAATTGATCATACACAGCTTCCGTATAAACTAAAGGGATGGGGATATTTTCAGGAGTAGGGACATGGAACAAGAACAACAAGATTTACCCCCGGAATCTGTCGGGGGAGGTAAAAGCTCATCCTGCTTCAACACTACCCTCCCATGAACTTCTCCATCACCTACCTAATTGCCTAATTTATTAAACTAATATCTTTCTAAATCTCTTGACCTACCTTTATCTAGTCCATAGTCTAGTCTACCTAAATATCTCTAAAACTATAAACTTATAATTACACTACTTATTCATGACCATGGTAACCAGCACAACCGGCATACAGCCTGCAAGCTCATTTTTGTATTACACAAGACCCCCAAAACTACTTCACTGTCTAATCTTTAATTTTTTTTATGACACATATCGTCGTTGATATTGCAATAGGTCGTAAGTCAAAAAAATGCCATATTGAGATTATAGTGCCAAAGTAATCA
The DNA here is from genome assembly GCA_030710515.1 of Abscondita cerata. Lineage (NCBI taxonomy): Eukaryota > Metazoa > Arthropoda > Insecta > Coleoptera > Lampyridae > Abscondita > Abscondita cerata. The sequence goes on from JALBCR010004222.1 coordinate 194,881, forward strand.
CAAAAAGCGGTTCTACGTATCTGAAAAAGATCCTATGTGAACAACCAATAGAAAGTTGGGAAGACGTGTGTATCAAATACAGTCAATGTCACAACATTTAGTCAATTGGATACTTCAGTTAGTCGTATGTCATCCACGTGGAGGTTTTGGTGCAACTGATCATTATTTAACGTTGAAAATAGTGCATCTTGAAACTGTTCAGGTACGTTTAACGTTTATTTATGTAATTTGCTAAACTATGAGTCTAAATTGATCAGTCAAGAGCTTTAAAACTTTTTTAATTTATATTTTATAACCGCAAATATATAGCTTATTTCTTACTATTACCATCGATAAAACTCCCACTGTTCTAGAAAAAAAAAACACTTTTCAGACACGGATTATCAGAAAATTGTTCGTGAGTTTCTAGAACATTTACCGAAAATAGAGTCACATTACTGTAGATCATCAAGTCGAAAACTTTATTTGGAATCAATATGGAATAGGCACTTATATGCCGTAATCCATGAAACCTGTGATCAAGAAAGTAGAAGGGTATGTTCCTGGAGAACATTCATGAAAGTGTTCAATTCTATGAATCTCGACATCTACTCTCCGAAAAGGACCAGTGTAATTCATGTAAGATGCACAAAAATGGAAATCTAGATGACAATCTTTATGAAACACACATCACTAGAAAAATCAAGCACGAGAAGAGAAGAATAAAGACAAAGAACCTGCAACCTCATCTGGCGATGAAAACATCTCGGTTTATACCGTAGATCTCCAGGCGGTTTTATTGTGTCCGCGTTTACAGTCATCATCAATTAACTTCAAAACCAAGTAAAGGTTCACAACCTGACATTCTACAATTTAAATGATAAAGATGTATCTTGCTTTTTTATGGCATGAGGCCAATGGAGGTTTAGAAAGCGATATTTTTGTTTCAGTTACTGTTAGAGAAATCGAGAAGCACAAACCTTCAAAAACTATGGAACACTTTTGATTAAAAAAAATTTTGCAAAATAATAGTAGGAACCACATACCTCGTGTAATGTAAATAGTATAAAGATATATTTTTGACATATATAGTTAAGCTCCACTTTTTTTAATAGTAGTGACCAATGTCAGTGTAAAAAAAAATTGTAGAAGATAAGAATACGAAGAAAATGAGCATTAATTCTACTCGATCAGGTAATAACTTTCTGAGAAAAATCGGAAAAAATAAAATAATTGAGGAGTCCGTCATTTTTGAGATGTGGATAAATCTTCAGAATAGAGAAAGGATGTAGTGTATGCCAAACCTTGCAATTGTCAAGCAATTAGTTTATGCACAATTAAAATTTCAATTTTTTAAAGCAATTTATTCAATCGAGGCTGAATACTTTTGTGGTTGTCCGATTGTCAAAAATAAAAAAAAAACTAAAGTTGAAATAGAAAGGAACAAAACGTGTATCCTGATTTTTTGATAAAATAATATTTAACACGCAAAAATGCATGCAAATATGACTGAAAATAATCGAATGAGAGAAAACGGAGAAGTAGAGGAAGTACCCGTCCGCAGCGCGCTTATATAACTTGCAACCCCTTCAAACGGCGCTAGCGGACGGGTACTCCCACTACCCTCTACACGGTCATTTTCAGTCGTTTTTGCATGCATTTTTTTGGGTGTTAAATATCATTATATCGAAGAATGAGAATATACGTTTTGTTCCTTTGTAATTCAACTTCACAATTTTTTTTTATTTCCGACAATCGGACGATCATACAAGCATTCAGCCTCAATTGAATATATTGCTTTAAAAATTTATAAATCGCAATTTTGCATAAACTAATTGCCCGACAATTGCAGGGTTTGCACACATTAAGTACGTATCATTACCTCCTATTCCCTGAAAAATTTGTCCTACATCTCAAAAAATGACAAATCTACGAATTTTAAAAAAAACCCAAATATTTTACTTTTTCAGATTTTTCTCGGAAAGTTATTACCTGATCGAGTCTAATAGGTACTCATTTCATTCGTATTTTTAGCTTCTATAACTTTTTTTTACAACATTAACATTGGTTCATTACTTTTCACTAAGGAAAAAAAAGTTGAGAAAAAACACGTTTCTTTGCATTTAAATGTTAATTAACTATATAATGACAATTCATTTTCGGTATAAAACATTAATTTAAGGTACTTTATACTATTTACAATTACATGGCGCAAGCGGTATCCTACTACTATTTGTTTCAAAAATTTACTTATTATTTGCTCTATTGACTGAGGTAGACGGCGTTGTTATCAAAATCGAAATAGTAAGTTATCAAATTGTCTCCTCGAGTTTTCCGTAAAGAAAAATATAACAATAGAACAAAAATATATGGAAGTGGGTCATACCCAGATAAAGGTTGACTCTATTCATAGCACTATAGAAAGGAAGTTAAGACGAAAACAGGACATTTTTATTCCTGCTGACTATATACATATTATTAGATCAGCCAGAGAAAAGCCATCGCCATACAATGTCATTACATTGACATAGCAAGATTTCTTTAAATATGACTCAACAATTTATACCTGTATTCCACCTGGCTCTAAAACTGGAGATCCGTGTGTGACTGACATTTGTGCACTACAGTACTTGCCAAAAGGCATTATTCGGTACAAACTGAACTTCACAGATATGTGGACATATATACCCAGACGTCCCTCACGGAAATCTTACCCTGCCGAACATCCACCGTTATATAATTCACCATGTGCCATGAAGTTGTCAAAATTTTTGCACCTGCAAGAACTCAAATTGTTAATGCCTGCAGACTATCACACTTTTTATGACACTTTAAACCATCCAAATTGTACTTCATTTGAAGAATGTGTTCATTTGCGTTCAGCTTCAAACACAAAAAATAATCGATTTAGTGATTACATTGATTACTTTGTTCAACCATGCTTGCCTATAGTTTTTGTTTTTAAGAGGTTTTAATTAGTCACTATATGTACTTACTAATTTAATAAAAGCAAGTGTTTTTCATTAAAACATGAAATTGCAAAATATCTTATGTCAGATGAAATTAGACAATTTTAGAATCAATATGTCGTATGTAAACGTCGCTCAGGATACAATAACTGTTCATAACTAACTGTTATTCACAATAAAAGTAACATAGCACAGTCTGATCTCCATATTTTCTGAAATTTTACTCTTAAGGATAATTGAGAATTTATTAAGTAGACAACACAATTACAATTAAAACAACTATATCTTTAAACTAAGGTAAAAGACCTGATGGAGTGACTCTCGTTCCTTGGAAGAAAGGACAACGATTAATTTGGGACGTAACTTGTGTAGATACTCTTGCTGCAAGTTATCTGTCACAAACAGTTTCCAAAGCCGGACTAGCAGCAGAAGCGGCCTGCAAGCGTAAGCACAGCAAATACGAGAACCTGAAATCAGCAAACTTTCTATTCAAAGGACTCGCTTTTGAAACATTTGGACCATGGTGTCAAGAAGCCCATTCTTTCTTGGACACCCTAGGATCTAAGCTCAACAAAGAAACTGGCGACCCCAACATTAGTTGGTGCCCATGGATGAATATAATATTTTATATTTATAGATTTTCCAACCAAAATTGGGCCTTCTTAATGGGAGTTGAAAAACGGGGATGTTGGAGTGAAAAAACACCTTGTCCCTTATTAACGTTGTCGACGTTTCGACCGACAAAGGTCGAGAACGTTAATAAGGGACAAGGTGTTTTTTCACTCCAACATCCCTGTTTTCAACTCCCATTAAGAAGGTCCATTTGGTTGGAAACTCTATAAATAAATAATTGAGGAGTATAACAACATATAATAATTTATAGTTCTCTTAAAGTAACGAAAATATTCGATTTTTTTACCTCCTGAAAACTTGCTTATTTTGACATACGACCTATTTGCAGTATCAACGACGATATGTTTATTTTGACACGTCTATATTAATTATTTATCAGCCTGCTTTTTCATTATTTTTATTTTCAACTAAAATATTTAATTTACCAAAGTTTTGTATAATTTTTATGACAATAAATACGATTACGTTAATAATTTTTTAAATGAAATTATGAAAATTTGCAACTTGTCATTTGTACAGGATATTTATAACTCCTTGAGAAATATTTCTATCTCTCGTTCAAGTATAGCTTGTCCTACTGAAACATTTTAATGTATTATTCATAAAGTAACACTAATTTTACTACAAATATTGAAGTCTATTTACACCGAAAAATTACAAGTTGTAACTTGTTCATAAGGTTAACTCCGGCGGCATTTGCCGTATACAAAGTTAAGTTTTAAGTTCTATGCGGTATATACCTCCGGGGGCATTAAAAAACAAAAAAATCACAAAAAGTCTTTACAATTATATCGCCAGGTATAACGTAGAAAAATTTTAAAAATCAATGTAAATATCCATTCCGCACGAAGATTAAGTTTTACGTATTTTTGGTACCGCATAGAACTTAAGGCAATGGAAATGTCCCCGGAGGCATTTAGCGCAGTGAAGGTGTTAAACAATATTGCATAAAAAGTAACTTACTATAATGTCGTACAAAGAATATTTAACAAATGTTCAACTTATTATATTTTTGTAATGTTATTTTCATGTTCAAATATTCTTTTTATAAACAATGTTGATGTGATGTAGAACCAATGTTAAAATGAAACGTTAATTTTGTTACTTTGTTCAAATGTTACAATACATTGTTTTAATGTTCCTTGTTTAGTGGGTAAGCATGTGGAAATATTTTTCTGATTAAAAATTGAAAGAGGGTATGATGATGCACATACAACATGGTTGGAGTGGCGTCAAAAATTGTATTTCACATGTCCTTCATTTTAAATTCCGTTGATGTAAAATTGATGCAAATTTCTCTTCAAAAAGAAAGAATATTTTTAGAATTCCCCTAAGCAATAAATTAAAAAAACGGAAACGCATGACTAAATAAGTAATACGTCACATTGTAAATACCATAACTACAAATACTTTATATTATGATTGTTTTATGACACGCAAACTACAATATAAGTAGGTATAAATTAGCACCCGGCGTCAAAACTTCCATGTCTATACTATAGTAAAATTGCAGATATACGTGGATAGAATTATTTTTCACCCCTCTCTATTAGTAGGTACGTTTTTAACGTTCTCATATATATCCGAGTAGCGCCCGGTCTACCCTGTTTTAATCCGGAGACTCCAGTGCGTTATTTTCAATCATTAAGCGTTTTTTTCGTTATTTTCTAACGTTTTCTATAATGTAATCATCAAAATTTTAAAATAATATTTATAATGAAATTTTATCATTGTTAATTAGTTGTAAGACATCCTTCTGAAGATGACTATCTGATCATGTAGTCGAAATTTGTCAAGAAGAATAATTTCACCCACTTCGTTTTCATAATTACTTAATAATAAAATTAGTATTGGCACTACTCTATGTTTTCTCTACTAAATTAACAACCAACCAATACTTTAAAACAAATAATATAGATCCGTTCTTCCCATCTAAAATCGAAATAATTTTGTGTAGACTCATCTGATATTAGAGTTTCCTAGTTCTGCTTACGTCAGATATCAATAAATTAGGTAAGTAATAGTTTTTTTGCACTCCCTATCTACGAAACAATTACGCACGAAAAGAAGGCACGAACATGTGTTTCAAAAACTACCAAAAAAACACTGCACATTAGAAGCTATCCACGGACAATTTAATTTGCCCCCGGAGATATTAGACGCGGCACGCACGCAGTTTCCAGTCTTATCCCATCAAAGTCCTCAAGCCAGTACAAATCTGCGTACAAAGAGTTCGTGGATTGCTTTGGCTCTAAGAAATTAAACAACGTATCTGAAAGTGTGATATTGGCCTACCTGGAATATAAAACTAAGAAACTGCGACCACCAACACTATGGTCCACTTATTATACGAGGATGTATTGATATCTAGTTAGCCTAGATCAGTTCCTTGCATAAACAAAATATTGCGTTACCATAGCAACGAACAATAACTTATTAGAAGTGTCAGTGTAAAGTTTGACGTCAAAAAAGTAAACCAGAATCACGCAATAAATTAAATGAAAAAAGTTGTTCACCGAAATTGTGAAAATCGAAAAATTGGTTAAGGAGGTAAGCAAATTTACGAAGATATGCTTAATACCCTTGGTGATCAATGTCCTTCGTATACGACCGTCAAAAATTGGAATGCAAGCTTCAAAAGAGGTAAATTTTCCATTGAAGATGATGACCGATCGGGAAGGCCAGTTTCTGTGTCAGTCCCCGAAAATATCGATGCAGTTTTTTTGAAAGGTCTAGAGACGTTGCAGGTTTGCTGTAATAAATGTATCCAATTAAGAAGAGAATATGTTGAGTAATAAAATATTTTGACATTGAAATTTTGTTTGGTTCTATAGTAGGCTAAGAATTTTCAATATATCTTCGTATGTTGAAGAAAACATTGAACGTACATCAAAATGTGAATATTGCGAAATTCTCAAAATTGGTGCCATATTTGAAAACTAAAAGTGTGGGCTATCCATCAAAAAAATCAAAGTTTTAACCAAAGCGGAAATTGAAAAATTTATAGAAGAGGTTTCAGACCAAAACTTTCTATTATTAAAGGTAAATTTTACGTACATTTGAATTTGAAATTTGAAATAATATTGTTTCAAACTGTTTTAATAATGGGAATATATGGCGCTTGTAGAAGAATGGAGCTCTTAAATTTAACAACTAATGATATTGAAGATAAGGGTTCTAGTGTCATAATAAAAATGTTCGAAAACACACAGTCAGTAAAGAACATTTGTTATTTCAAATTCGTTTCATTATGTCGATTAAGATTATATTTATGTAGTATATTTTATCAATAAAAAGTTCAAACAATAAACCTACATATTTTATTTATAATTATTAAGGGTACAATTGTAATAATCTTCAAAATACAACGCGAGCATTCCATGTTAATTTTGCTTAGGTCAATCTTTCATGTCCGTTAGGAAGAAAACTGCACTCGTGCTACTAACACGAATTCAAGATTAATCTTTGCAAAATTATCGATAACATATTAAATCCACTTGTAGTATTACTAGTGAAAATATCATGCTTTACGTCCAGCATCCACTACTAATCCAAGATTTTTTATTAAACACGCCAATGGGAAAGGTGTAAACCAAGTTATTGGTATAAATAAAATCAAAAACGCACCAAGCGTATAGACCATTGTTTCCGACGATCTTCCGCAACTTTGCTGATTCTGGAGCGGAATTTGTTATTGTGACGAGGCTTGGGGGCTGGCGCTCGTCGACAGTTGCGGAGGGATATATTGAACAATCAATTGAAAAGAATATTGAAGTTTCAACAAACATCTTGCATGTTCCGAACGTTGAAACCTATTCAACAACAGAAACTTGTAATTTTCATGAAAAGAAATTTCAAGAAAAGTGTTGTAGTAAATCAACGTCGTCATTTCAAGAACAAACAATTGAAATAAACCAAGCAGCTATCGTCTTCCAGCTGAATTACTTTTAAGTATTGTACGATTACTAATTTAGAATTACGTATTGCTCAAAGTAAATAAAATTGTATAATAAATATTTAGGTATTAATGATTTTTTCAACTTTGAATTCGAATGTGACAACTTATTTAAATAAAAATTTCTGCTGAACTTAAACGTCTTTTTTGTTCTAGATTGCCATTTCGACAATCAGTTTGTGTCATAGAAACAACAAGCATAGGTTTTTTGAGTTTGATAATGTTGGGTTTTCTGAAACTCAAAAACCGCTTTGTGTCGGTAATGCAAACAACTTTTTTTACTATAGCAGACTTTCATTAAAAATTTAACGTTAGATTCAATTTACAGCCAAGATAGGACGCTACGGTTTCCTCTCTCCATTTAATTTTTGTTTACGTACATTCATTACAACTTGAATAGGATCCTCTTAATTTGGATGGTCCTTATTCGACTCCAGAATTCCAAAAGAGCGCAAGCTATTCCTACGACAGTATTATCGGCTTTAATATGTGGCAGACATCTTCTCTGAAGCATATCCCATGCATGCTCAATGAGATTTAGGTCTGGGGATTGAGCTGGCCATGTTAAAACCTCAATTCTTGCTTCTCTTTCCACATGTGGACATGCATTGCCAATCATAAGAGTTAAATTTTGACCCAACACTTTTCCAAGTGGCTGAACAAAAGGTTCAAAAATATTCTGGATATATTGCTCAGCATTAAAAAAATTGATAATTCGGGCCCATAGCATTACAGTAACACCTCGGTAGCTGTGCACCTTTTGGACTGCTGAAGCCTTGGTGCATTACCAGGGTGAAGCCAGACTCTTAATCTACGAGTATCTGGTCTTAATCCGAATCGCGACTAGTCAGAAAAAAGTATAGTCGACCATTGCTCTCAAGTCCAGTTAACACTCCATTTCCCCTAGTTAATGATGGAACCCTATGGGGGCGTCTGGAGTGAAGATTGACTTATTTTAACGACGCCCGATGATTTGGCTGTGGAGTGTCACGTGGATTTTAACTCAGTAGCAGATAGTAAACTCTGTCGGCGCGCCTGAAGAGTGATGTACCTGTATCTCTAAGTCGCCATAGTCAGATAATTACGTTCTGTGTTGTATCTAGTCGCTCCACTAGGTCAACTTGTCTTATACTCCATTTCCAGCTGCCCTATTCATTTCGTCATTTCGTCAATAGGTAATAATGTTTGTGAAACAACGCAGAAATGGTGGGAAAAGTAACACATTAAAGTTAAAATTCAAAACATTTTAAGATTTATCAATTAACTATACTTGTTTAATGATAGTTCTTTAAGTTACCTAGCAACCAAATCCAACAATAAAAGACAATATTAACGGAAGTAAAATCAAGTAAATCAAATTAAAATTGATATCCTTAGATTATGTTGATGTGTAGTTTGAAGAATACTGTACTTTTTCAGAATGGAGCATGTATATGTATAACTACCAAAGAGAAAAAATGAACTGGTTTTGATTTATTGAGAAGCTGCCATAAGTCTTGATAATCCAGTTAATCTCTCAGCACAGTTTTTTTAGAAATATTTCGATTACTGTACTTAATTTAACCGTATTATCAATGAATACATCCTATATGGTAAAAAAAGGTTCAACCGAAAAAAAAACTAGCCGCCGAGCAACAATTACTACTGCGGGGATTTGTGTGTTAATAAAAGAGAAATAAGGTATCCTTTGCAAGAACAATCAGACTCCAGCCGTCCACTGGATAACAATCCATGTCTATAATTTCTACATTGCAGACGACTGTGAACTTGAAGTGCTTTGGAATAATATGTGCTGGGCAAAATAAAATCTATTTAGTGTTACGTTACTTCCATTTTATTACAACAGTAAAGAAACGGTTGAAGTCGTTCAAAATTACTTTCTCTGTTTGTGGGCTTAGCTATTTTAGAATGGCTTCAATAAACAAAAAATCCCAATGTGAGCTACCAAGTGACTGTAATGAGGTTTTTAAATTAATAAGAAAAAAACTTCATTTTCCATGGTTGAAGCTCAGCAAATAATTTTTAAAATCATACTATGATGATATGATATAAAATATCCAGTTACATATTATACTATTTACCATGTGCAATGTTCGCCTAATTCGTTTTATTGCAGATAGTCGCACAAGTTATACGTTGTGAACTGTGTGATCGTTTTTATTTGGTTGTGTAATTACTTTTGAAACTCCATGGCTCCTCATTTTCACATTTTTAAATCCTCAGCCTAGGTAGTAAGCATTTCTGACAAAAACATAAAACCTATTTGAGGAAAAATATAATCTCACCTCTTTTGCCCTTTGGATGTAGAGTATACATGTTATTTATATGTACCTGATTCTAATTCTATTCTAAATCTAATTAAAATACAAAATACAGTGAAAGTGTATTGCGATGGATCGTAATTATTTAGTTTTTAAAAAAATATTTAACTGAAATTCGAGACTCCAAAAATTATTTAATTTTAACCTCAGGGCTTGAATTTGTTTAAATAAATTGTGGTTTATAGAATAACAAATCTATTGTATTTATTGCATAAATTTTTATTATTACATGCAAGACATAAACAAAAAAAATATTTAATAAAACTTATTTTATACGTGCATGAGTTAACAAAATAAAAAGTCATTTTCGTTTTTAACCAAACCGTAAATTGTTTCACTAATAGTTTAATAAAATATACCTGTTTTTTAAATGCTAAAATGAACCAACACTTTATTTGCTGACAAAATTAATCCATTCCTTTCTATCACCTTGTTGAATAAACTTGATAATGTGGACTGTATATATATATTTTATTTTAACCTGTACACTTTTTTTCTTACAATTAACTATATACAATGATTTACGGGTTTTTGAACTTGAAACTAGAACTGTGACCTTTGATGGTCAAACGACAACTCGACAAATAATAATTTACATTTTCCTAACCGCTCAAGTTGTTTTCTCCACCACTTACTTAGAAAAAACGTTCCCCCAACCCTTACACTACTTTGGCCTAAACACACCTGCTGCGGTAGTATTACAGCATTATCCTACGTCTCAATTGGTCTTCCTCTAGGTTTTGTTTGGGGCGTTTTTATTTTCCAAACCATTTATTTTGCTGTGTTGTCATCCATTCTTTGTAGGTGTCCCCATTATCCTAGTTGTTTTTCTCTATATACTCTGATATTTTCCCTTCTTGTAGATCCTATTTTATGCTTTCGTTTTTGATTTTATCGATTCTTCTCCTTTTACTTTTTGTATGTATTTCATTTTTACCGCCTGTATTCTTTCTTTATCCCAGTTTGTTAGAAACTATGTTTCACTCCTGTACGTTAATATCGGTTTGAATATGGCTTGGTACACTTTTGTTTTTGTCTCCCCCTTAATTTCTTTTTAGCTATAAATAGTTATTTGTATCACTAGGCCAGAAACTGACCTTGGCCTGCAAACCATTCTCTCACTCGCAAAAACAGTTTCGGGCCACATAATACACACGATTTTTTGAGCCGACAAATGATCAAATTTGTTACAATTTAAATTTTCAAATATTACTATATGGAAAAACATTTTTAGTCGGTAATGTCATTTAGCAGCTGTCAACACGGTGTCATTTTGGCATATCGTCGGCTTAATTCGTAAACTGCGTAACTCCACTTAAAGTCAGAAATAAAGGTTTAATGCTATCTAGTGTAAAATTTTTCGCTTCATCCAATGGAATATTTCTTATGTCCATCAAAATTTTAGTTTTTGTGTTACTGTCGCGTTAGCCTATCTCATTCCCGCCTCCTTCCAATTTTTTATTTTTATTTTTTTAAAAATTTTATACCTACTTTAAAGTTTTTCACGTCTATTAGACCAGGAAGAACAACCGGCTCTGGAACCTGATCACCACGATGTTTGAGCTTAGATTAGGTTTTGAGATAGTTATTTAACTTTGCTGATAACAAGTTCTATTATTACTTTTGTTTTTATATTAGTTTGTTTTCTTTTTGTGTTAAATAAATAAAGTTATTTTGTAACAATTTAAATAATTTTGTCCCTGATGTATGCGTAGTTTTGTTTTTATCCAAATGCGTATCACCAATTTCTTAACATTTGTTACCCGAGAAAAGTAGCTTTTTCAAATAAAAAACATTAATATTTTTAACTATTTTATTAATTACTACTTTTGGCAGATGTATATACAGAATAAGCAGTTTTAACGCTATTTGTCCATTGTAATATTTATTTCTGATTTGAAAGGGATGATAAATTTAGTTTTTTCCTTCTCCTTTAAAATTATAAAAAATGGACTTACGCAGTTTGCCAATTAAAGTGACGATATATTAAAATACGTGATTTTTTCAATGTTTGCGTTTAAAAGGCCTTCAAATAAGATGTAAAAGGATACTGCAACGTATTAGTTACGTATTCTGAAACATTCTGTTCAACATGGGGAATTTGAAATGTCCGATTTATATGTCACCAAAGTGTTTTTAGGATATTTACCACTATCAGACACTTAGCAATGTCTACTAAAAAATGTTTTGCGTAGTAATTTTTCTTATTTGAACTGGCAATGGATTTATTAGAATATTCACATTATGAAATATTTAGTTTAATTATTTAATAATAGGGAGTTTTGGATAGCGTAAAATCTTCCGCGCATGCGTATACGTCATTAACCATGCATTACGTATGCGCAGAAGCAACTCACATCTTAACTTATATCTTTCTTATCACCTCGGTTCTCTGTTCACGTTGCTAGGAACAGATTCGATGCGAAAATCGACCTTTTTTCAAATTCGTCTCGCATTAAAACGGCGAGTTTACGAAAGATGTGTCTTTATTTTTCGATTTAGATTTTTTTTGTACGAGGGCATCTTCGAGGTAAAAAAAAATATTAAAAATAGTCAACAAAATCTCAAACAAATTGAGGCCGTAATTTGACCACAACTCGCTTATTTTCGGACCGATTTAAAAATTCAAAAAGAATCTTAACGCGGATAAAGAAATAAGCATTTTTGGCCGTTTTAGTTCATTTTGACCTCGCATGTTTTCAAAAGTTATAAGCGTAAAATTTTTCCAAAAAAATTCAATTGAAAACTAAAACGGCCAAATTACTGAATTATAATCGATAAAGAAAAAGTTTATTTAAGGTTCGTTTTGTGCCGCTGTCGCATAATGTGTAATAAAATTTTTCTTTAAAATTAAAATTAAAAAAATTAAAACTCCGGAACCGAATTACGTATAAACATGCATAAAACATAAGATTCGTAATTTTGCAAATGTTCGAATGGCTTAGCTGTAGAAGGTCCAATTTCACCCGACAAAATCTGTTTATGAACACTGGCCCACTTTAGGGAACGGTGTTATTTCAATCGTGAGGCTCCTCGGAGCCTGGGGGTAGGGGAGACCGGGGTTGGTTGTTACAGGGGTTAGTTGTTACAACGCGTTTAAAACTTCCGCCATACATCCGAGCGCAATGCGGGCTCCATCATGGGCATATATTGCATTACAGCGCACATCGTCCAAGTTTTGCTCCGATCGGTTGGTTATTGTGTCACAAGGTAAGACTTCATTGATTTTAATACCTCTTAGTAATTTGTTGCATGCCGGAAGTTTCTTTCATTACTGCCTCATCAATTACAGTTTGCTTGCGTAAATTTTCTGGGAAGAAAACCTAGCAATTATGTACATTTTGCATGTCAGACCGGTTCATTACATTTTAAGGTTACGGAAAAATTAGTCTTTTGTTTGAAAACTGCCGTGGGGCAAGTTGTTACGATTTTGATGGGGCTGGTTGTTACAGTAACAACCAGCCCCAGTAACCTTATATTGAGTATTCTCGCTCAGTTCATTGAAATAAATTGCTACTTACTTTGTTTTAGGTTTTGATAGTTGAAAATGAGGACCTACAAAAGAAGACGGAAAGGGAAGCACACCTTCGGGTGTCTATGCCAGAGCTGCCGAAGAAGAGATCCCTTCGAAAGGTTGCAGCTGATTTTCAAATCAACTTCATGACTTTGCAAAGATACTGTAGAAAAGTTAAAGCCGCAGGTAATAATAATAGTTGTTTATTTAACTACACTAGTTCTAGTTGTTTATGTAAGTAACTACACTGCGCATATCATGGTGTTGTGATTGTTTAAAATAATTAGATGTTTTTATTATATATGCACAGATCAAAGCAGGCAAATTCATGCCCAAAAACTATCAATCAAGCTAATAATTTTATGACAGACAACACCATAACAGGCTCTCTTATGAAATGAATCAAGTTTTATTTTCCGAATTACAATGCATTTTTAAAAGCATTTATCAATCAAACTCGTCATATGCGCTTGAGAACCCTACCTACTTCTACACTTGTTTAATATAGTTTATTGTGATTCTAGGACCCGATGATCCACCTCCGTCAAGCGGGTATAAAAAGAATCGTCAAATTCTACCAGATCAGCTTGAAACGGACTTGGCAAAATATTTGATAGATGCTTCTAAAACATTCTATGGCCTTTCCACAACAGAAGTACGAAAACTCGCCTTTGAATTTGCTTCAAAAATAACATTCCACTAAGAGGTTACTGGTCAGAGAAGATGATAGCATCAAGGATTGGTTGAGCGGATTTCTTAAACGTCATCCTGAGTTATCATTGCGGACACCCGAACCCACAAGTCTCAGCCGGGCTACGAGTTTCAACCGAACAAACGTAAAAAGTTCTTCGACCTTTTGGAAGAAGTAATGGATCGTTACAAATTTGAATGCCAAGATATCTACAACGTGGATGAAACCGGTATCACTACGGTTCAACGACCAGATCGAATCATAGCCAAAGGGTGAAAAACAAGTTGGATCAGTGTCCTCTGGTGAAAGAGGTACACTGGTCACAATGGCGTTGGCGGCAAGCGCCAGTGGCAATACATTGCCTCCCATGTTCATTTTCCCACGAGTCAATTATCGAAGTTATTTCGTTTCTAATGGTCCACCTGGATGTATTGGAGCTGCCAACAAGTCTGGCTGGATGATAAAGAACATTTTGTCACATTTCTCGAGCATTTTGCAAAGCCTACAAGATGTACAAAAGAGAAGCCGGTGTTATTGATTTTTGATAATCATGACTCGCACCTGTCCATACAAGGAATTGATTTTGCAGAGAAAATGGAATAGTTGTTCTCTCCTTACCACCCCATTGCTCGAACAAGCTTCAACCATTGGACAGATCTGTCTATGGTCCACTGAAAAAATATGTGAACAGCTTTTGCGACTCATGGATGCGAAATCATCCAGGAAAATGTATGTGTATTTATGATATCCCTGGAGTGGTTCGTGAAGCTTTGCCGTTAGCAGCAACTCCTAAAAATATTTTTGCCGGATTTCGAGTTTCCGGTATATGGCCTTTCAACAGAGATGTATTTTCTGATGATGAATTTCTCCCTAAGCGCCGTCACAGATCGTCCTCATCCTGACGAAGTTCAAGGCCAAGTAAATCATGACGAAGAAATCAACAATGACGGAGAAAATTTGGAAGATGAGCCAGACATGTTACTGGATGACGGTTTGGTTACCAATTTGGATCGCCACGATCAGCAAACACAAACTCCACTGTCACCTCTTTCAGTATTGCGGCAGAATTCTACTCATGCATCAGACTCCACTGGGCTTCCACATCGAAGATGTCAGCATTCCACATCAATCACCATTGCGACAGGCTTCCACATCACAGGTGTCCACTCCAAATGTTTGTTCCGCCATAAAAGAACAATATTACAGTCCCTCTGATGTAAGACCTCTCCCGAAAGCCGATAAACGTAAAGATACCCAAAAGGGCGTAAAAAGCGAAAGGCAGCCATTTTAACAGATACACCTAATAAAAAAGAACTGGAAGCCGAAGAAGAGAAACGTCAAGCTAAAAAGTTGAAGGGGCAGTGAATAAGACTGGGACAAAGCGGAATCTATCTCACACGGCTAAAAATAAAAAGGTATAATAAAGAACAAGAAACAAATGAAGAACTACAGAGATGAAGATGATGAAACTTCGTCCGATGACGAAACTTTTTGCTTGATCTGCACTGAACCATTCTCCAACTTCAAATCTCGCGAAAAGTGGATTAAATGTACGGGTTGCCATGGTTGGGCCCACGAGGAATGCACTGATGGAAACTATCGCTTTTGGTGCCACAATTGTGAGTCGGATGATGACTTGTGAATACTTATGATGTTTGTAACAACTCACCCCAAGCCTGTAACAACACCCAATTCTAGGTGACACCGCCAGTAGATAGCCGAAGGTTCGGCAGAAATTGTATCTAAATTATAGCTCCTCACTACCAAATGGAAAAATACAAAAAAATTAAAAGTGAAAACCGTAACAACCAGCCCCGGTCTCCCCTAATCTAGCAATTAAATAATATTCTAATAAATCCATTGTCAGTTCAAGTAAAAAATAGTAAAACTTTTAATTATGTCTCTTCACCGATAGAAATTAAACGCTGTTCTGGAAAATAACAATACAACTGAAAAAAGAAAAAAGACTGGGATTTTAAATATTTTTAATATGTTTGGTTAAATTTTAGAAATTATTACGCAAAACGTTTTCTAGTACACAGTTCTGATAGTGAAAATATACTAAATACACTTTAGGCATATAAATTGGGTTTTCAGATTCCTCATATTAAACAGAATGCTTCACATTATCGGGGACACACGGTATATATTGTTAGCCTTTTCTATTCGGTGGTTTATTTCAGTATCTTTGTTTCCGCTTTTTGGAATAGAATTCCCAAATATTTCGATGTTTTCTGCTCCTTTTATACTGCCATTACTTTAGTATTTTTCAAGGTCATCTTCATTCCATTTTCTTTAATATTTCGTCCCATTTTGTTAATTTGTTTTTAAGTTCTTGTTATGTGTGAGCCGTTATTGCCACATCATCTGTAAAAATACTTTCAGAATGTTCCACTAGATGCTTTATCCATAAAAATAATAAAAACTAATGTACTCATACAGCCCTTTGTCTTAATCTATCTTTTGTATTAAATATTTTAGATAGAAAGTTTTTCCCTAATAATGCAATTGTTTGAATGTTTGTATAGACTTTTATGTCACTCTGACTACTTTGGCATTTATTCTATATTCTTCTAGACAAAGGCCTTTTCCAAATCTATGAACGATATATGTTGTTTCTTAAAGTTCTTATTATTTTCCGTAATTTCACTATAGGTGTCGCAAAACTTATTGTTCAAATATGATGTGCCCTCCAGTAGGGAATAGGTATAGGTCGACAGCTCCCATTTGTATCGTCTTCACCACGAACTTGAAATTCCCAAAATAGCAGAGTTCGCACGCCAATCCGCAACTGCGCTTAAAGCGGTCATTGCTGCCCACCCCAACCCAACTTATAACGCGGCTCTGGGATTACGATGTAGATGACATGCCAAGGCACAAGAGACCGAAGTATGTCATCTTAGGTTAAGTTAGAATGAATTGTCAGCTCAGAGGATCGGAAATAAACAAACGGGGTGATTTATAAGTATTTTATATCATTTAGAATTAAGCTATAAAAATTGTACAAATTGAAGTAGCGAATAAACATGTAAAAAATAACGTATACTTTCAATAAAGGTTTTTTAATACCTAAACACAGAGTTACGTCGATTTTTCTTAAAATATGGAATATTTTAAAAAAATCTAATCTAATCCAACAAATCATAACAAATTTACTCTTACGTCTAAATTAGTTAGATATTAGATGAATGTATTCCATGATTAAATATTAAACATCTCTTTACAGAGTTCAGAATTTACAGGTTAATTATTAGATCATTCAATATGTAATATGAGCCTAATTTTAAATGGAACATCCTATATTTTATTAATTCATAACGTTAACAAAAATACTCTTTCGAATAGTATAAGGGTGTCCTATGCCTAAATGTTCCAGATTTTCACTAAGAGTTTTATGCGCGTCATTTTTCAACTATTAAATACAAATATACCTACTGAAAACTGCTTAACAGATCAAATATGGTGATCCACTTATGACTTGTTATAAACTTACGTCCTAAAATTGTTATTAAATCCTTGAGGAAGTTTGTCATGTTTACGTCTGACAATTTGACTGTCTCATCTTTGCCTTTGCCCTCTCTCATGTAAAGAAATAAAGTGGCACATTTTCCACAACTGCTCGTTTTGCTGAACTAATGATTTTATTTGATTTAGAATTGAGAAAAATAATCTAAAGTTTCACAGCCCTCAGATGCTTTGGCAGGAGACGTCGTTGCCTGTTTTCGCGTGAGTAGTGTGTATGACACCATTTTGATTTTGGAGCATAAATCCGACCTTAAGGCAGTGCTGAATTTGCGTTTCCCGACCCATTTCCCTTAGAACGTTTCGATAAAAGATCTTCGTCATAATGAATTATTAAAAAATAGCGCCTTGTAGAAATGGCGTTGATACAGACTCACAAAATAGAAATGGCTGTAAGTTGGCCCTGCAATTAGAATCGCTATACCCCTTTATTTCCAGAAAATTAGTAACGGAATTCTTGAATTTATCTGTTGCGTGCTTTACAGACTGTTTGATATTTATAAGCAAGATTTTTAATAAATTGAAATGAAAAAACTATAGTAGTATAGAAGCTAATGATAAACACATGGATAAACATTTAAGATTGACTTCATCATCTGAAACAATATTGATTGCTAAGAAGTACTCACTTATATCGAAACCAGCATCCACTTAAAACAAGTGTTATAATCAAGTAGCTGAAGTTACTCTTTACTGGATATATCTTAATCTTATCTCGACATTAAATGTGAATGTTGAGGTTATACCGCGAACATTTTGTGTACGATTTATAGGTTAGATTTCGTGAATACTTATGATTCCTTTTGAATACACGTGAATCCGCGTGATTACAAATGGATTTAGATAAATACCGACGAATCGCCTCAATCTAGCATGAGTACAGAGAGGGTGTACACCGAATACACCATGTTGTTAACCCCTCGCGTTTCGCGTAGTTTTTCTAGAGTTTTCTGTTCTAGGCCTTCCTTATCTTCATTTATTAACTTTGTTACTTCCTTTATGTTTTCATGTGGTTTTTGTGGTGTGCTTGTTTCTCTTCTTGGTGTTCCGTTATTCTCTCATTTATTTCAATACTCGCCGTCAGTAGAGTAGTATATATTTTTGTTTTTCTTTCCACTAGTACATAATCAATTATCGATCTTTCGTTTCGCCTGGGTTCCTCTCTTGTGAATTTATGTATGTCTTTATGTTTATAAAAGATGTTGCTTATACTATTAAATCGTGATTTTGGCGAAATTCTAACAATCTGATGCCATTCGCACTTGTTTTATTCTCTCCATATTTCCCAATTATTGTTATATATGTTTACTTTCGTACTGACTCTTGCATTTAGATCTCCTAATATATAAATTGATTTTTGAGTTTTCTACTGTGAGAGAAAACGTTTCCCAAAGTGCATCTTTTTCTCTTTTACTTCATCTTCGTTGGGTCCTTTCTCAAATTCATCACTTAATTCCATTTCTTTACCATTTAAGCTTCTTATGTTTCAAGTTCTCCATCTAACTTTATCCCATATGTGTTTGCAGCCGTTGACGTCAATTTTTTTTATATCCTATTTTGACTCTATTTCCTTTTATAGTACACAAAAAAACAATAGGTTTTAAAATTGAGTTCAAACTATAGCAATAGATCCATGAAGGAGTAAATGCAGAGTTTTAGAATAAAGTTTGAGAAAAAATAACCAATGATAATGCAGAGTCTGCATTACAATAACAGTTTTGTGTTTTCTGTTTTACGAGTAAACAACTGAGAGTGAATTTGAATGAGATCACACTTAAGAGTGATAGTCATTGTTCTATCGTTGATTGAAAAATTTGGAAAGATGCGCAACGCATATGAATAAAATGTACAAAAAAATTGGTCCGGCATAAATGTTTATTATTTATGCAACTGATGTATACATACTTAGTCATTGTCACAGAAACTTCGAAACACAAACTCCGATTCAACTGCGACGCGATATCTACAACAGTCACGATGCAACTAAACTAAATCGACGGTAGAGCCATCTACAGTCGTGGCAATTTTTTGGTATATGTGTTGCGTAATATTTCAATCAACGGTTCTATCATCAATGTAAGCACAAAAAATGTTTTTGTGTGCTATTAGTCGAATTGTCACTACCATACTTGTCAACCCACCTAATATAATTTGTGATATCACGTATTATAGGAAGGCAATTTAAAAGCATAGCTTCTGAATATTTTTTATGAATTATGTAAAGTGTATTAATTACAAACAGCTAAAAAGATTAGCATGCATTATTAATGTAAATAATTCGATCATTTTAATAGACAACAATAAACACGCCTTTTAATATCCCAAAATATATAAAAAAAAACACTATATACAATAAAAATGCGACTATTATTCTTGCCTCTTAAGGATCCTTCAACTTCTAATTAATGATCATACAGAAGTAGGTCATCTGTAACAAGGTTAAAAATAAGCACATCGTGCAAAATAAGTCAAGTGCATGCCACATTCTCGTATAAAAATTTTTATTAACAATTCGCACCATTTCTGTACAGAGGTTTCAAAATTTACATGCATATTAAAATTTTAGAAAAATAAATACAAAGCGTGCGTTATATTATATTTTTTTAATAATACACACCCTCATCGCTTGTATCTGTGCACCAATCGTACGCATTTTGGAACATACGTTCCCAAGGACTTTTTTGATACATTTGCCATTCATTTGGAAATGTAAGGCCACAAATATAATTGATCACAGCGTTCCGGATGCGGCATCATAGCTAAGTGTCTTCCGTTTTTCGAGCACACGGCCGCTAATCCCTCGACACTGCCGTTTGGATTCATCGGATACACTTCCGTGGGATTTCCACTATCGTCGACGTATCGTAAGCAAACGCAATTGTATTTAATTAGGTTCTTATATATTATGTCGTTTTTGAAAGCGAATCTTCCTTCACCGTGAGCAACCCAAACACCCAATACTGAGTCTTCCATTCCCTTCAGCATAATTGAATTTGATTGCTCAATTTTAACTGTCGCCCAACGACATTCAAAACGTTCCGATGAATTGTGTTCCAGCAAAATATCGGGTGAAGCATCTGTGCTAACCGTCTGACCAATCCAACCGATCATTGCCATCAACTGGCAACCATTGCATACACCTAAGCTGAAAGTATCGGGACGCGCCAAAAATTCTTTAAACTGAATTTGTATCTGTTCGTTAAATAATATCCCAGCTGCCCAACCTTTCGCAGAACCCAAAACATCTGAAACACCAATCTCGATTATTACGTTAAATACATGAACTACCTTTAAAATTACCCGCATAACTAAACCCGCCTGGAAAGATAACACCTTTGAACTTGTTGAGAGTGATAGCGCCAGAAATTAAATCCTCCATTGTGACATCGTGCACTGTGAAACCAACGCGAGCCAAAGCAGCGGCCATTTCTCTGTCACCGTTAACTCCTTCTTCGCGGATAACCGCAACATGCACCTCCTGCTTCGGTTTCGGTATTTCTTCGTCCGGATTAAAAGTTAATCGATATTTTGGACCGGTTCTCTTAGACAGCGACTCAAACTCGGAATCGGCGCAATGTTTAATCGTTTGTAGGAGCTCGAGATGATAACTTGTTTCTTCCCACATTTTCATTAGAGGTAGTACCGAACTTTCGATGCAAGCGTTGTTTACTGCAATTGCGACTTTCGAATTCAACCCGAAACCTACGCTTTTCCCAATTATGTATACCGGAACTTCGTATTTCTAAAATTCTGTTGTTAGGCAATGAATACATTACAAAAGTGCTCACCTTAAAAACTGATAGACAATGTTCGACATCGCTAGGTAGCACTTCCAAGACCCAACCTGGTTCTTCCGCAAATAGAATAGGTAAAACGGTGCCGTTTTTGTGAGTTACGTTAACTTCAATGCCGCTCATTCCACCGAAGCACATTTCGAGTAAACACGTGATAAGACCGCCGTCACTTATGTCATGACCAGCGCAGATTGCCGAATCTTTAATTAATTGTTGGGTGGCGATAAATGCTTGTTTCAATGTATCGACTTTATCGATATCAGGAGCATCGTTTCCCAATTGATCAAAACACTGAGCAAGTGCCGAGCCACCTAATCTATTTTTTCCATTCGATAAATCCACTAGAAGTAAAGTTCCCGTTTTACCCATAGCAGGTGCTTTCAAATCAGGTGTTATAACTTTGCGAACATCTGGGCACGGTGCGTAAGTAGAAACCACTAATGTTCCAGGTGCTTTTATCGTATCTTCCCCAACGCGAGCGGCCATGCTCAAAGAATCTTTACCGCCGTCGATTCCTATACCTAACTCGGACATTATATCGCACATAGCTTTGCAAGCGTCGTATAAACCAACTCCTTCTCCTGGTAGTTTCGCAGGCCACATCCAATTCCCGCTGCATTTAATATCACGAATATCGCTGATCAAAGCAAACACAAGATTGCTAAGAGCCTCAACTACAGTCATTCGAGCCCCGGCAACATTGTTGACCAGCCCTTTTATGGGTTGCTCGCCAATAGATGTCGCCACTCCTACCTAAATTTCGCCAAAATTAATTTCAGATTGGTTACCGTAACTGAAGCTTACATGACCAAAGTGTGATATCGCTGTTACGGCTACATCCGCCAGGGGTGTGTGCAAAGGACCGACGCATTGTTGTTGTGCTACAAGACCGGTAACACAACGATCTACTTTATTAGTGAGATATCGCTTGCTACCCACCGAGGTCAAACGCAAAACATGATCTAACGCTTGGTAAATTGATAACGGATGTGGTAGTACCAACGGTTTCAAAATTCGGGTTTGACGTTCTAAATTAAACACTTTCTTGGCATTTTTCCTGTAATCAATAGGTTAGCACTAAGTAATTCTTGCAAAAGATTTACCTAAAACGTGCTCCAAATCCAAGTTGAACGGCAAGATTTTCTTGTCGTTATCTAAAGCGAGTAGTACTTTACCGGCGCCAGTAACTTCCCCAACGAAATTAATCGGACATCTTTCACGTTTGCAAATTTTTTTTAACAATTCTACATCTTCTTTGTTGCAAAGAATTGCATTACTCTCTTGATATTCAGCTCCCAAAGTTCGAGCGTGTTTATGGTCGGATCGCCTAAGTCGAATTTGTTCGCGTAGATAATACCTCCAGCCGGTTCTACCAATTCTTTAAGAACGTTACCGTTACCACCGGCGCCCTGATCATGGATACTCACAATAGGATTTTGTTTCCCTAATTCTAAGCAACGCGAACTACTCTATTTAATTTGTTTTCCATTTCGGCATCGCCTGAAAATACACTTTACAGTTATAAATGACATGGAAAGAGATAACATAAAACACAGTAACTTTATGTACCTTTAATGTAGTTTACATAATTTTTTTACATAGCTTATCGAGAAGAAACGTCTAAAGTAGTTGATAAGTAACAACTTCGTCATTTATTTTTATAATAATTGTGGTCAGGATCAGACGTTTACTTTAAAGACTTATCATATGAGTATTAATAAAACAAATATAGAGAAGAGTGAAGTTTATTTTCAATGTTTGGTTAACATTTTAAAAAAGTAGGATGTAAGAGAAGAGTTGACAATTACAATAGAATATAAGATCGAAGAATATTACAAAAACGAGCGTTTCGCGCAGACCCCATAATATATTAATAAATGTAAAACAGTATAGAAAATGTGTAACGACACAGAACTTATTGCTCGAAAATTAAAATAAACTCTAAGAGCGTTCAGCTAGTGCACCGCAGTTTAAAAATTTTCGATAGAAAAAGTGAAGAAAAGAAACGTCGCACACTCATTCACTTGAACACGTGCTAAGACTGAAGTTCAACAAAAAATTTAGCTCCAAAAAAACGTAAAGAAAATTACGTTTTAGAAAAATATTACCAATAAAAGTTATAGAAATAAAATTTTCAACAACTTTTATCCATAACTTCTTTTTGTATAATTATATTCTTGGATATATTGTTAAGACAATTAGCGTAACGTGATTGTCATATCTCAGTAACTACGTAATGGATCAAAATACCTATTCGTGTGTCAAGACTGAAATAGCCAGAAACTGACTTTTGCGAGACAACGGTCAACTTGGCTACCACTGATGATAGTCGTCCTACGCAAAGAACTTAGCGCTTTCCACAAGACAAACGTAAGACAGACAGCAAACAAACTCCAGGCGGTGCAACAACAACAGATATAACAAACATTTTTTTAAACGTACCTACAAATGAACCTCGAAACGCCCGTCCTTGCTGCGCCCGACAATACTTGGCCCGTCAACGTTACATCAACATGAAACGCCACAACCGCTGCAACATCCACAAATTCCACAACTGCTGTCACCAAACAATAAACAAGTGCGCCGCTACTTCAGAAAACCAACCGATCAAAGACACACCTACGTCTCGAAACGACACGATCAAACACCCAAACACATACTGCAGTGGTCACAAAGTCGTTGCAATGTGTGAATGTAAAATCATCCGTATTGTTAATATTAGGATATATTTGTGTATTATACGTTATGAGGATAAATCGATATTACATGTACGTGCTAAAACGAAGTGAAAGTGCGGAGGCGACGGTTTTTAGTAGTGAACGATGACAGGTGAAGAGTTAAAATGATGCACAAAACAATAAAAATCAAAATTTTCGTGTTCACGTTTTAAAGACATGATCAGATATAAAAAAGAATATTAACCCTGCATCTTTATAGCAAACCAGAGTACCGTAGAAAAACAACACATTTGTAGAAAACGCCTAGTAATTAAATCATCAATAAAAAAAAACAAAGAACGTCGTGGAAAACAACCCAGAGCAGAAAGGTTTCAAAGTCGTCATCGGTAAATATGATTCAGGTAGTGTATAAGATCATAATAATAAAAATTTGTATACGGAAAAGATTGTAGTGTAAATAACTTTATTTTAGTCGTTTTAAAAGCCTTATTTAAAATCCTGTTAAATTTGATAAAAAATTGTACGTTTCATTTTTTTATTGTATTACAAATTTTGTTTTAAAGACACAAACCACGCATTTTATTAGTGAACCCAAGATTCTGAGGTTAATTATAGAATAAAAATTAATAGAGTCTCATGTTCAATATTATATATTTTTAAATGCCGAATTGCAATCACCCCAATACGTCTCCCGGAGCTTCAACTGTAATGAAGTAACCCGCTTGCTTTCACGTCACAAAGCTTGCCACGCCCGGTTGTTGACGTCCTTCGCCTATCATATACAGAACGCGCTGCAGAACAAACTCGCGCATTCATTCGTTACGAAACTGCCGGTCCTAAGTCTTCGACATACTGCTTGCCACATACACGCACCAAAGTACGCCGCTGACACACCTTATCACGTCCAGTTTCTACATCTTAACGTTGTCAAATACAGTATCCACGTTGCATCAATTCGCCTCTGAAGTAACGCCAGCAAAACCCTCGCAATCACACTAGCATATCTGCAGCAAGAACAATAAAACCCACAACACGGCAGCATCCGTAGTGGCGGCAATAACAATATCCCACACAAACAACGAAAATTAAGGGAGAAGATAGACCCGCAAAAACAATTTTATTTTGTATATCTTTGTTAATCTACTCCCAGCATACTTTATCGTGGATCGGCAATCCATTAACAAGGGTTGCCAGTAATATTAATAATATAATTTATGGACAGATTAACATAAGAAAATATAATTCCCCAAAAGCGCGAAATGTAGACAGTACAAACCCACCATAAGCATTTCATCAATATGAAATAGCAATGTACTAACAAATGAGGAAGCATAATATTGACAACCTTGTCGCGCTAGAATGACTTACTAAACACATATAACTAAATAAGTTATAGTAAAGAGGTAATCAGTAATGAGTAACCAGTGAAGTTAATCGATCAACCAAGTGCATCTCGCAACACGCAGCATTAAGCTCGAGTTCATCGGAACGTATCAGGCACACTGCCGCATGCGGATTCACAAATTACCGTGACCGTACACCAAATGGATATCAACACAGACTAATACAAATGAGTAAAAATTAGAGCCATAATTCGTAAGGAAATGTTTTTAGGTTTTAGCTATAGGAGACTCCAACAACAATACTTCTTATCTCACTTTACTACGACGCCACCTATCGGATTCTAACATAAACATTAATCTTTGTCGTTAAAACAATGTATTTCTTAATAACTTTACTACAACACCTTTAATATGATTTTTTTTCAGCCATAAAACCATAGTTTAAAAATAGTAGGTGTGTCTAATAATTATATTATGGTGTGAATCACTTTAATTCTGAAAAATAGTTCAAAAGTTTATTATTTTTTTTTCTAATAGTATATTGTACAGTCAGTCGAAACGTTGGATAAACAACATCAATGGTGTTTCCTGATATTACCATACAATCACTCTTATAGAAGGGTCAACAACGTTGAGAGGAACTGAAAATAAAAATTTCTAATTTTAATATATTACGTTAAGTAGTTTAAAACTTTTAACAAATGTTTGGAAATTCCTCGAAGATTTTATCAAATTTATAACTGTTTCCAACAATTTACATTTTGTTAATTACAGTAAAACCTCTAAATAGCGGTCACTAAAATTTGCTGCAAAACTGAACGGTATATGGAGGTGGCCGTTATTGGGAGGAAAAAAATTTATTTCTATGCGTTGTTTATTAAAATCTTTTAAGTATGGAACATAATACGGTTTGCTATAGGGTTGTTAACTATAAATGTGCTGATGCAATATTAAATAATTAGACGATATAATAATGGAAGAGTTATACATATTGAATACATAATACATACATTTACATAATATGTACCTATTTTCTAATTGCTCGTTATACTTATTACAATAATTAATTACATACATATACATACCATTAAATTACATTTTGTGAAATATTTTTGTATTGAGGTTTGTTTTACATTTTAAGTTTAGTTTGTAAAACAGAAGATTCACATTTTGATAAAATTTGAAGTACTTCTACCGCTAGCTCACTCTTATCATGAAAATAGAAAACTTTGCACATCTCTTAGTTTTTCACACACTTCACCCATATCTTTAATGTTTGACGTAAAAACTTCGGATTCTTCTGCACCACTTTCATTGTTCGAACCACAGCCTTCACTATAGTCTAATTCACTGATTATATCTTGAATACTTAAATTGGGGCTTTTGGTAAAAATATCACAATCTATAGATGCATAATTTTCAAAGCTTACACGTTGATTACCTTCTAGTAATACAGGAAAAAGCTGAGCTAGTGGAATTTCGTCTTCTTCATCGAAATCTTCTTGCAGGACCTTTTCCGAGAATCCTGCTTTCGCAAAACATTTAGCAATTGTAATCGGCGAAACGGTTCTCCAGGCTACTGATATCCAAACTAAAGCGCTGGTTAAATTGATACTTTTTTCGGCATCTTCAAAAGGAAGTTCGGTATTTGTGAATTTTAGCAGCCTTTTGATTAAAAACTTCCTGTAGGCCATCTTAAAGTTTTGGATAATTCCTAGATCCAGTGGCTGGCAATGGGATGTGGTGTTTGGGGGTAGAAAAACAATGTTCACATTTTCAAGAGTCACTTTGGGATGAGACGTGGCATTATCCAGAAATAATAAGACTTTTCTATTTTCTTTTTTCATCAAATTTTTTTAGCCGGGAAGTCATAATCTCTACCGTCATCCAAGCTTTTTTATTAGATACCCATTCTAAGGGCAATTTGTTGATATGAGAGCCTTTAAAGCATCTTGGGTGTTTACTTTTTCCAATGATTAACGGATTTTCCTTATCACCTTCCATATTTGTACAAAATAAAATTGTCAATCTTTGTTTTGCAGCTTTTTTACCACTACATTTATCGTTTTTTAAAGAGAACGTTTTGTTTGGCATCGCAAGGTAAAAAAGTCCGGTCTCGTCAGTATTGTACAGGGTGGGAAAATTTCGACGTTTGTATAAGAGTATCTCGGTAACCATAAGAGAAAGAACAAAATGAATGTCGGTGTCTCGATCTGTTTTTGAGAGAAACTCATTGGTGAAAAACTAGAATCGGCTATCGTCTTTTGTTTTCGAGTTACAGCGAAAAGACCGATTTTTCTATATTTTGAAAACGGATTTGACAGATTTTAAATATCTACATTTGTTCACGAGTTATACAAATTTTTTCTTTAATAGAAACCATAGTTGACTATGATTTATTTTGATAGAGGTTTCTTTTCTTTTTACGACGATATATATAATGTAAGGTCAATTATAGTTAAATTTAGTCAAAACTTATATTTTCCAATACAAATAAAATTATAGTAGTTACCAAAGACATTTTGTTTTCATTTTATGACGGATGTCATGTATGTATGCTGCCTCTAATTACATTACCACATTTTCATTCTTCAATAGTCTGAAAAGTACGAAATGGTTTACGAAAACTATGAAAAGTATATGTTAGAACGCTTTATTCAAAATAATAACAATTCCGACATTGCATCGGAAATATACTTCAATCGTTATCGAGAAGAAGACAACCTTTTAAGTCTATTTGTGTTATATTAAAGAAAATCTCACCGACATCCATTTTTCTCTATCTCTTATGGTTACCGAGATACCCTATACAAACGTCGAAATTTGCCCAACCTGTACACATTTTTGGGTGAATACCCTTCAATATTACTGACAGCTTTGCTTTCCAACCTTCGACAGTGTCCAGGTTAATATCAGCTGACTCCCCGCAAATTGTTTTAAAGGGTATGTTATGTCTTTGACAAAATTTCTGAAGCCACCCATTTGAAGCTTTAAAATAATTTTTTAATTTGCAACTTCAATGCTTTCTCTTTTATTAAAAATCCAGATATAGGAATATTTTTATTCCTAGCTTTACAAAACCAATTGTAAACTACTCGATCAATTTCTAAACCTACAGTTCTAGGAAATTTTCTCTTCTGCTCTGTATTGGAACCTTCTTCAAATAGCTTTTTAAAATCACATTTGTTTTTTATAATATCGTTAACTTGTGTTCTTCCAACACTAAATTTTTCAGCTAACTTTCTAGCACTGGTATTAAACTTTTCACTTTCCACAATTATATCAATTTTCTCTTTAAGAGACAAACGTTTTCTTTTTAGCGACATTGTAATTTTTCTGTACGTCTATATGTAACAGCACTGTTGAACATACTAACTCAAACTATGTACGCAAAATACGATTTTTAGGGTAGCTTAATGAGCCTTTTAATTGCACTGTAATGTCTATTGTAAATCGAACAAATTCTTTAAATCCGTTCTTCAATACCGGTAATTACTTAAGCCTCACACAATGAAACAAATATATATTATGCACAACTTGAACGCTAAGCTGTTGTCTACTAATAACGTTACTGAAGAATGGCCGGAAATGGGTGGTAGAATTACATGTATTTTCCAAGAAAGTTTACAAATAAGTGGCCGTGGCCGTTATCTAGAGGTGGTCGCTATTAGGAGGGTCATTAATATGGATATTTCCGTATAATTAGTTTTGACTTGAAAACTTGGCCGGTTTTAGAGGTGACCGAAAATAGAGGTTTTACTGTATATTACTTGTTAATTTAATTTATTAAAAATTATATGAATAATTTGAATGGAAATTGGGTTAACCGTGTTAAAAGTTAAAGCTCATGTTAATTAATTTTGTGTTATAATAAGATACAAGGTGAATTCACACATCACCTTTTAGAATTGCAAATGTGGAATAATAATGTTTTGGTAGTATTTTGTGATTTTACGTATTTTTGTTTCAACAAACTGTTGCTTATCCAGTTTCGACATTTGTAATTGTGAGTACGTTTATACCATATAATAATTACCCTTTATTTTATACTTTACATAACATTTGGGACTTCTGATTGTTGAAAATCTCGGTTCCAGATACGTTCTTTTTAACGACGTGTTTAAAAACAAGTGAAATCTTTGAGTTCCGTGTTCCCATATTGTAATCGACGCTAAATACAGAAAGCAGGTAGATATTGAGATAGGATTCAGTTAGTGGAGGGAATGCAGATTATCGTTCAATTCAGTTAGTTTCCACATATTTATCATTAATTAACTTTCTTTTAAAATTGATACAAGTGTATTAATAGTAAATGTGAAAATAATAACTAGGTATAACAATCACAGATTGTGAAAGAACATATCATGTGGCATGTTTTAAACACAAAATTACGTAGGACATGTTACCTATCGTTTGTATATCACGTGACAGGTTATTTACATTCTGTGAATTTGTGTGTCAGTAGAGTCTGGATATAGGCGTCCATGGTACTAATTGAAGACTAGTAGATCCTTTAATATTTATTTCATGGGTAGAAGCTCTTTTACAACCTTTCTTTCGAAAAATATGAAAAGCTTCGGCTTGTAGCTAGATTATTTACAAAGATAATATTCTCTATACCGGGTGACACAACCAAACTACAAAGTTCGATTGCTCCGTTATTAAACAGAATATTGACTTCGTGTTTTTATTTAATAGATATCCATTAGTTGCACTTTTTAAAAATATTCTTCCCATATACCCATATACTTATATTTTCCCCTATTTTAACTGCCTATAACTTCTAAACGGTTCAGGATAGAAACATGGGGTTTTCACTTAAATGTTACATTTTTAGTATATGTTTTGTAGTTTGAAAGAACTGACTTTCACCTATCCAGCGATGTAAAGTATTTAAAATCGGTTAGCGAATGACCGAGTATTCAAAGAAAAATGTAACATTTTAGTGAAAACCGCATGTTTCTATCTTAAACCGTTTAGAAGTTATAAGCAGTTAAAATAGGAAAATATAAGTGGACACCCGGTACAAGTGGTCCTAAACCATTTAACTGGACAAAAATTGGGTTTTTTAAGTGGAACATCCTGTATATCTACGCATATTTGAATTCTCTGTTGAAAAATAACTCGAGTTTGTATGCATGATTAGGTGTCTTGCAGAAACTTTTAGCGTTAACTGACATTTACTGTGACATCTTTGACAAATCACAGCACTTACACCCTTTGTTATTTCTTTTCCACATTTTCGCAATTGGTCGACTATTATAGTTAAAAATTCTGAAACTTGATCCCTGCTGACGTTTTTTTTTTAAATACTATACAGGGTGGTCGAAAATACAAAATTGTCTTTTTCTAATTTTTTTCTAACACCCAATATACCGATGCGTCATTTGAATGCGATGTTTAAGAGCTTTCTAACGATATAGCACACTTGGGTAGTAGGGCCAGAACTTTTTAGATATTCCACAAAAGTATTAAAAATATCAATTAATGAAAATGCTTAATTACAATTAACATTAATATTTTCTTTCACTCAAAATAGGAATAACACTAAAATTTGTATACACACATTTCGAGTAATAATTTTTAGAAAAAGTTGTTGCAGTATTGTATTGTCGTATTTAGGTCTTTAACATCATTTAACAACTTCAAATTTTAATAATTTATTGATAACTTTAAAAAAACAAAACAAAAAGACCAACATTCAACGTCTCCCTAGTTCAGTAAGTGTTCAAAAACGTTTCCTTGTTTCACATTTCCAAACGTCGGACGAACGAGGAAGCTTGACGGGCCTGAGAAATTGTAGAAATTGAACGGAAAACATCGGTTATTCTTATTTTCATTTTTTCTGAGGTTGTCGGTCGATTTCTGTAAACTTGATCTTTAACGAAAACCCAAAGAAAAAAGTCGATTGAGTTAAATCCGGCGAACGAGCTGGCCATGAAATATTACCTCAGTCCGATCCAACGATATGGAAATTTTCACTCACTCACGTACTTCTCTACGGAAATGCACCGGAGCACCATCCTGTTGAAACCACATGCTTCGCCGAGGAACTAAATCCACTTCTTCTAAAGAGAATTGGAAGTTCATTTGAAGAAAATGTACGTATCTTAGCCCGGTTAGGTTTCCATTGAAGAAATATGGCCTATTACATGTGTCCCGACGATGCCACTCCATACATTCAGTGTCCAACAGTTATCGACAGTTCTCATCCACTTCGGTTTCTCCATTGCATATAAGTGCATATTATGCCGATTCACCGATTCACTTTAGAAAGTAGCTTCGCCGCTGAACAAAATTTTGTCTTGAAATGTGTTGTAGGTACCCATGTATCAACCTAACATGTATTCGCAGAATTCAATCCGTTTGCCAAAATTATCTCCGTACAATTCCTGGTGAAGTTCAAGGTGATAATCTATTTTCAAAATTCTTCTATTAACACTACTCTGAGACATTCCTAATTCTCTCGCAATCTCCCGTGTGCTCAGATGTAAATTTTCTTCCAACATCAGTACTATATCCAATTGTTGATTATAGTCGATTCTATTAGCATTTAGTCACTTCTTATAAAGCACACTTCCACTTTCCTCGAATCTGTCCATAGCACTTTGAAAACTCCGTTTAAATGGTGTTCTCTCTTCCGGATATTTCGCATGGTAAATTCGGGTTGCCAATAAAACATTTCGATCGGCTTCTCCAAGGCAACAAATTATTCTCACTAATTCTTCCTTTGAATGATTCATGGCAATATTAGTAGTGATACAGTAATGTTGAAGATACAGTGTTGACTTATTCCAGTGACATTTCTTGTTCAGTTGTTAAATTTTTTTTGACACCAGCCTACTAGTTTCATCAATTAAGCTGCCGTTCGCTCGATGTCTCAAAAATGCTTAGAATAATAAGAAAATGTATTTGAACACTTACTGAACTAGGGAGAAGTTGAATGTTATGGTCTTTTTGTTTTTCATCAATAAATTATTAAAATTAGTATTTGAAGTTTTAAATGATATTAAAGACCTGAATAAGACAATGCCGCAATAACATTTTGTAAAAATTATTACCAAAAACAGATCCTGTGTTACTCGAAATGTGTGTATAACAATTTTAGTGCTACTCCTATTTTGAGTGAAAGTTCCGCAAAAAATAATAATTGTGGAATATCTCAAAAGTTCCGGACCTAGTACCAAAGTGTGTTATATCGTTAGATAAAAATCGCACTCGAATGACGCATCGGTATATAGGGTGTTTCATTTGAAAAAATTGAGAAAATCATAATTTTGTGTTTTTGTCTACCCTGTATAGAATTTAACAAAAAAACGTCAGCAAGTATCAGAGATCAATTGCAAAAAGATGGACAATAAATAACAAAGGGTGTAGGTGCTGTGATTTTTCAAACTTGCTTTTTGACTTTTTCGTAGTAAGTGTCAGTTAACGCTGTAACAGTTGCTGCTAGACCCCTAATCATGTACACAAACTCAAGTTATTTTTCAACAGAGCATCCAAATATGTGTAGATATGCAGGATGTCCCATTCAAAAAACCCAACTTTGGTCAAGTTACCTAGTTCACGACCAC
The DNA here is from genome assembly GCA_030710515.1 of Abscondita cerata. NCBI lineage: Eukaryota > Metazoa > Arthropoda > Insecta > Coleoptera > Lampyridae > Abscondita > Abscondita cerata. The sequence continues at coordinate 227,854 of JALBCR010004222.1, forward strand.
CTGAATAAGGAAAATATATTTTTAAAAAGTGCAACTAATGGATATCAATTAATTAAAAAAATCCTGAAGTCAATATCTTCTTCAATAACCGAGCAATCGAACTTTGCAGTTTGGTTGGGTCACCCGGTATATTACCATTCTGTGACCATGATATTTGGACCATTTGCGTAACGTGCTTATTGACAACTACAGTTGCCTTGCTAAATTTTAAATTAACCGCGCTTCAAGTTTACTTTTCCTTGCAAACACTTCGGCGCTGAAGTTTATTTCTCTTGGTAATACGAAGCTTGCCCATCTAAACACGCCGTTTATCCGTTTTGACAAACTTTATCTAGTGGTTTATGACCTCAGACTAAATATAGTACCTATAGGCAAGTAACGTGTACCTTTGTTTTGAAGTCGCCATGATAAAAAAAGAAGTGCAAAACGGAACTATCACGGTCACGTGACGCGTGGAAAAATAACAAAACTACTTTAATTCAGCATATAAAGAGGTTAAATTCATGATTCGGCCTGTCACTGTTAACCTAAAATTCATGTCAACTGTCACTGTTAACCTATAAAATACATGACGCGATATTTGAATGTGCTTCCTTTCTAGCATTCCTGCTTCATCTTTCGGTATAAAGCAAATATAGCGTTACTCGTCTAGGCACTTATATTTAGTCTGAGTTTATGACTACGAAATATCAACTTTTCATAGTGGTCGTGGAAACATGTTTTTTCGCATCTTATTGTAAATGAAGGTGATGCGAATGGAATTTTCCAGAATAAGTTCATAAATACAATATAAGAATTTTTCGGAATATAACATGAGCATTTTAAACAATGGCAGCAAAGTAAACAATAAACAATTTTTGTATATGTATATGGGCAATGAAAATGTTTAATTAGTTAATAGAATTAAATACCAAATTGTACTACGCAGGTTTATGATACTATATAGATTATTTTAAAAATACAATTAAATAATGAATTGAGTAATAAATAATTACAATTTAATTATAAACGAAATATGTTTCATTCACGATCGACTGATTACGTAAAGCAAGGCATCTATATTATGTCACTATAAACTACATGACTGTCGCAAAATTTGTTTGTGGTAGAATAATGAACAATAGTACAACGCTAAATTGCCTTAGACTTTGACTTTTATGAAATACTGTCCTCTATCGACCAATTTAGATTTAGGATGTTTATACAATTGGTTTTCACAGAGTAATACAAAATTGCAACACACATCTAATTAAATTTCTGGTGCTTGTGGTTTAATTAACACGTTATTTGCAGATTAAATAAGCGCGTCAAGCGTGTATTAAAATAATTAACAGTTTTATTAGCTCAAACCTTGATCCCATTTAACCTGTTAAACAAAAATCAAACTATAAAAGTCAAATTTAACGTGAAAAGTACAATGAATAGTAGTATACTTTTTTAACATACTTACTATTTTTTAAATTATCTCTGCACCCTTATAACACAATGATTTAAATAAAATTTGCAGAAAAACTAATTTACAACAACTGTTGTTTAAATTTTTTATAGTATATATTACTACAAGAAGTGATTACCGTATCTCGGTAATTCCTGATCAAAATATTATAAACAAAACTTTTGTTCATTAAATTAAAACCACTTTTACTTACTATACTGTTATACAAACTCGCTCTAACGGTCATTATTTTTAATGGTATAATTCAATATACGAGGAAAAGTATAGGTATTAATTTTGTCAATTGCATTTTAATACAATAAAATTATTTTTTCCCGAAATCGTCACTAAAAAATAGCAGTAAAGTAAATAAAATCGGTACTAAAGTAATTCATTTAAGGCCTGATTCTTTCACCCCCTAGTTAACTTTATCAGTCGGTTAGCTACTATGGAAACACAGCATTGAGCTAATCAAATTTTTAGAAATAATAATATCCTGCTGAAGTTATAGCTTATATACTAAAGACACGTTTGGTGAAGCATTCAAGGGAATGAAGTGCGCGCTTGCGGAACAGATGATTAATTAATGAAAACTTTTCCATATGTTTCTTTTCTCAACCCTTGACTGGCTGAAGATCTTGTTGTTGTTGATGAATGATGCTTCTTTTGTACCAATGTTCCTCTCTGTGTATGGTCTTCGCTTCCGACCATTTCATTCGATGCAAAATTAGAGAATTAATTATAAGACGGTTTTCAAGTTCACATTTTTGCCGGAAGAGATGTGGAAATTGTTTGTAAATTTTAGAATAGCGCATGCGCGGCACAACAATTTGTTTTAAAAATAAAAGGTCCAAGTTCGAGTTAGAAAGAACGATGAATTTTAATAACTGTAACCGACCAACCAACACCGTTTACCCCCGCTCAATGAAAACATGTATATTTTTTAAAGAGGAGAAATTTCATAACTGTAACCTACCAACCAACACCGTTTACCCCCGATCACATGAAAACATGTAAATTTTTCTTCCTCCGAATAACCCATTTGATAGATGTTTTAAATAATTTTAGAAGTAAATTAATTTCTGCAATCCGGTTTAATTTTCAATTTGAAGACTAACTTATGTGTAACTAACATTGTTTCGTTGCTAGGGTTACGTTTATTGCAAACGTCGACGTTTTCAAGGCAATTTGATCTCCAGAAAAATAAGTTATAAATTCAAATATCTTAAAAGTGACTGAATCAAATGCCAACAAATTATAAATATCCGAAATCAGAACAAAGAGATCTTTCATTTGAGATAATAATATACAGAGTGTTCCATTTAAAAAAATATAACTCAAATAATTTTTACAATGTTGTGAAGTCGATTTTTATTTCCTCTATTACCAAAAGATACTACTTTTGTATTTAAAGTTTATTTCTATAACTCATAATAAGAGCTGTAGGTGGGAGTCAAAATATAATGAATAACCCTGTACGTTAATCAAGTCGTATTCAGGAAAGACTGTATTGTAAATGTCTCAGTTCTAAATATGTGGTAACACAACTGTCATCTTTCATGAATCCGAACATATCTCGGAACATATAGTTGTTGAGGAAAGAAGACAATTGCATTATTATTTTAACCAGTGGAGTAACAAGACTTAGCTAATTGTGGATTAATTAACTGGGGTTTTAATCTTGGATTCAAGAAAAATTCTTTTCAATTAAGAAGTCTTTACTACCATTCTATCCAAACACCTTCTAAGAACCTAGCTACTTATATCACTAATATTCTGGCCATCTCATTTCAAGAATACGTAAAGTACAGAATCAAGGATTCGTTCGAGTTTTCTGCTAAAATCAATAATTTCCAATTACCAGCCAATTATGTACTTGTTCACTGAATGTTAAATCATTGTTTACTAACATACCACTCCAACTTATTGTGACAATAATTTCGCAGAACTGGTATCTCATTGAACCTAATTGTAGAATGACGAAACAGTTTTTCATATAAATCGTGGGTTTGTTTTTAATTCAACTTCCTTCAAATTCAATAATGTTAATTACAAACAAATTTTTGGAATACCTATATGGGATCGGCTATTAGACGTTTCATTGCAGAAATAGTCAAGAATCACCTGTTAAAGAGTATGTACCAAAGTTTCCCTTCACAATCCCTTTTTTATACCAATATGTAGATAATATAATATGTAGTATTCCTATTGGAGTAATGGGAGTAACAATGGCGATCTTCAATAATTACAATTGAAATAGAGAACCCTGATAACTGGGTTCCGTTTTTAGATACCAAAGTCCTGCATAATAGCAATAATCAAATTATGTTGGATTGGTATCGTAAACCTACAAACTCTAACATTTTCTTCAATTCTAATCATCTTTTCAAACAAAAACTGAAACATTAGTTGTTTGAAAACCCGTATTTCAGGAATTGTCTACCCTAATACGTTCTTACAAAAAAATCTAAAACTAACTTGCTAGTAACCAATGGTTACCCCTGTAAACTACTCAAGAAGATAATTTATAATTCAGCGCTTTTGCCCACAACAATAAACCCAATAAGTTTCAGGAAGACAATTCAATAACTCCAATTCCAAAGCTCACACAGAATTTGTCCTGTACTTAAAATTACAATACGTTAGTGACTTATCAGAAAAATTAAAAAGAACTCTTAAAGATTATAAAGAAACAATTGTGTTAGTTCATCCTAATAAACTAAGCAAGAATTATTCTAAATTGATAGATTTGATGAAAAGTGACTTAATCTACAAAAATTCCTTGCCTAATTGGGACAAAGTTTACACCAGGCAAACAAACCAACGTTTTAAACAACGCATCAACCAACAAATACAACAATAAACATAATTCAACCAATCTTGTCTACATCTAGATGAATTTAAACACAATGCATCAATTATTGAAATGGAGAGTAATTACCAAAAGAGAATATTCCTCGAAATGTGTGTCACATAGCTAGTAATATTGTTAACACAATGAACTTCAGAAAAGATCCTAGTATTATATACAGCTATTTAATTGATACAAGTTCTTCGAATTACAATAACATCAATAAAAAAAATTACAAAAAGTAACAATAACAATTGTGTACAGTTTGCTCTTTTCGAGCCCTTCTAGGTGGAGGTGAATGAAATAACAACTCAATATGTTGTCAACGCCGACGTTTCGCCCCCTAGGGGCATTCACCTCCACCTAGAAGGGCTCGAAAAGAGCAAACTGTACACAAAATTTATAATCTTGGAGGAATACTCACCTGATTCATCTTAACAATAACAATATATCCATACACAAGTAAAACTATAATTAAAAATAAATAATATTCTCAAGTCAACGGACGATTTTAACGCATACTGTGACCCCCAAACGTAATTGAATCTTTATCAATAACCAAAGTGCGAATTCAAATGTAACCAAAATCAATCGGTCGTTTATTTATTTAGTTAAGGTAAATGGTAATTGTCGTGACATATTAATGTTTGTATAATTATGTGAAAATGAAAATTTAGCGTTTTGTGTTTGTCTCTTATAAGGGACAGTAACGTTTTCCCCTATAAATGATCTAGAAAGCAGCAGGTGGTCAGGACATGCGCAGAATAGGTGTACTAAACAGTATTAATGTTGTTGTAATGTGGTATTGTCTTCTATGAAGTGTTAGTGAAGAGTGTGAAAAGAATTGATCCAGAACTTTATTATACAAGAAATTGAGCGTATGTATTTGACGTTTTTATAACTTGTATGTGATTTACTAGCGGTTTTTCACTTGTAATATATAATAATAATATGTACTAATATTTTGAATGCATAAAGTAGCATTCTAATCTAAATGACTGACGAAATATTAAAAATTCACAATGTCCCTTAAGGACGCTGTCCACACAGACGCATAGGCAATATGCTTTATACTTTACAGGTTGAGTTTGGCAGAACTATTGGACATTAAAGACCAAGGAGATGACATTTCTGCACCATCCGAGGTTTATATTGAACCGCCTGATAATAATGACGAGACATACGTAGACAGTGATGATTTTGACGATACCCACGTTGGAAATGTCAATCATTTACTACGAGGAATTCTAGTCAAACCCTGTGAGGTCAAGAAAGATTTTGACAGCAACTATGATGACGAAGATATGCTTCCCCTAGCAGAACTATGGCGGCGAATACAAGTCAACAAATCTTCTTATGCGGCATCGATTTGGAAGTCAGTCTCCAGTGGTCAGCCAAATTGTAACAGTAAGGCCAACTGTATCCCAAGGAAGTCGTAACTTTTTTCAAACTATTTTTTGATAACGAATTACTGACAAAAATTCTTTCGGAAAGAAATAGATATGCACTACAAAAAAATTATAATCTCGATATGAGTTTGAAGAAACTTCATTATTTCTGGGAATTCTTCTGTTATCGGGTTATGTGAAATATTCAAACAAGAGAGTATATTGGTCTAGTAAAGAGGATGTACCAAAAATTGTTCAGAATAGTATAAGACTGAGAAGATTCGAAAACATACTACGATATGTACATTTCAATAATAATATGGAAATAGTTCCAACAGACCGACTTTTTAAAATCAGGCCGTTGGTAGAGAATCTCAACCATACTTTCAGGAACATTGAGGTTTAGAGGAAAATATTTCAATTGACGAGAGTATGGTGCCCTACTATAGGAAACATTATGCGAAGCAATACATTCGCGGTAAACCAATTCGCTTTGGTTTTAAAACTGGGCGCTATGTAAAGCTGATGACGGGTATATGCTTGGCTTTATCATATATACTGGAAAAGACAATAATGTTAAAAAACGATTCGAGTTGGCAGTGATGTTGTTATTTCATTATTACAACAGTGTAGCATACTGCAGAATGAAGACTATAAAATTATTATTTCACTTCTCTGCCTCTATTACCACACTTCAGCTCACTAAACTTTTGTGCTACTGAAACTGTTCGGGAGAATCGACTAGAACAATGCTCAGTTACTAGCAAAAAAATTTGGAATAAAGAACTGCTAGCAGTTGAGATAGAGTTTCAAATTCAAGAAGATTATGCCACAGCCAAAAATCGTAAATGATTATACCAGAGGAGTGGGCGGTGTAGACATAGACGCCCTTGTAGCTGTTTATCGAACCCGAATAAAACAAAGAATATGGCATTTGCCACTAGTAGCTTACTTATTAGATGTTTCAGTAGTCAACGGTTGGCTGCTAATGAAAAAGTTGAATCCGTGCAAAGACTCTGAAATCCTCTTAGCTTTTCGGAACATACATTGCCTTGGCACTACTGAAATCACATCAGGGAAGAATTTCCTAACCTATGGCCGACGTGAGGTTCGATAATATTGGCCACGATTATATTTAGCCCTAACTGACAGAAGATGTGCACTGTGTGGAACGACATTTAGAATAATGTAAAATATGTACTGTTTCTTTTCCATGAAATAAAAAAAAATTATCTGCTTTTATTTTGCCTCTTTTTCCCTCATATACCATTATACTGCACAGCGTCCCTCAAAAGGGACACCTAAAAAAATATATAAGCACATATTTTTAGAACAAATTTATTCTTCAAAAGTTGTTCCTATAGATCATATGCATCTAAAATTGCAAAAGAAAAACTATACTTTTAAACAAATATTACTTTGACCACTAATGGGTTAATCTAATGTTAGAAATAATATGTAGTCTTAATTTTATGGTTCAACCACAAATGTTATTCGTTCTAGTAGCCCATAAGTTATTTATTGTTTAAATGTATCACTTATTATATGTTTGTAGTACCCTGAGGATGCTCTCAAATCAGAGCGAAAGTTTGGTAATAAAAGCTTCTTAAACAAGGAGAATTTTTTCTTAAATCCAAGACTAAAACCCCAATAATTCATTATTTTATGTAATAGCTTTTTTTCAACAAAAGAGATAGAAGTTATGCACAGTGACACTGAACATATGTGGGTGTTGTAATTGTAGTAATGCCAAATTTGACAGTAGTTTGAGATTGTATTTCAATTACTGCTTTATTCGTTATCAGTTATCACTTGTCAAATCTGACGTTCAACATTCAAACCAAAAATATCCCCACAAAGTAACTAAACAAACCCACACACGTGCAATGTCATCCATCGCACAGTGACATTGTGAGCTAGACAAGGGTGTCTTTCCTTGACAACGTCTATTAGGAAAGACAACTGTAACCTTTCATCAGTTGGTCTAAACTTGCAAAAACACTAGCAGCATAAAACATATTAAGCTTTAGTTTAATTAAATAAAATTATGAACGATCATACCCTATACTACAATAGAAATATAAAACTTTACCTCTTTGCACGGCGTTAAAGTCCAATTCAGCCTTATTGTCACCTTGAATTTCAATTGAGCTAGCAGATCCACCACCAACACCAATTCTGTAAACAGGTCCACCAATCTTAACAATTTGTTGCCCTTTCTTCGGTGGCAATTTTTTCGTCATATCTGCCTCCATGCTGCCAACGCCTCCACTGAACATAATTGGTTTAATCCACTCACGCCTTTCCCCACTAGAATCGATCATACCGAAGAGCGAACAAAACCAGAGATTACTGGTTCGCCAAATTTGTTTCCATAATCAGATGCACCGTTACTAGCTTCTATGAGTATTTCAAGCGGTGAAGCAAAATTGATCGGGTACTCAAATTTAGAATTCTCCCATGGTAACGGATATCCTAAAATAACCCAATATTATATCTTTTACCAAGCGATCTATTCTTACAACCTGGAACGTTCAAGTTTCCCACAGAATAACCAGCGGTACCCGCAATACAATAACCCGCCTCTACCGACAGCTTCTACATCACGAAATTCGACTACCAGTACCTGTCGTTGCACCACTAAATGGAGCAACACCGGTAGGAAAATTATGAGTTTCGGCAGTAAAGATTAAGTGGAGAATTTGTGTTCATCAATTTCATTTCACAGGCAACTCCTGGTGAGCGCGGGTCGTAAACTCTTATGTGAAAAACCTTCAATAGCACTACAAACTCTGATTAATAACGAAAAACAAAATATTTGTTATACCGACCTGCTGTTGTCGCTGAATTTTATAACATTATTTGGATTTGTGTGATTCTGGGTGTTCATTATCATATCAATCAATGACTGTTCATGTTCGATCCCATCTATCACCATCTTTCCTTTAAAAAACCAATGTCTGCTATGTTCGCTATTTGATTGTGCAAGGTCAAAACATTCGACATTAGAAGGATTTCTCTTTAAAATGTTTGCAAACAAATTAGTATAATATCTTAAATCGGCATTATCAAATGCGAGACCCATTTCATCATTAAGATCTCTTAAGGCGACTTCACCTTTACCTAATACATCAATCTCACGCAAATCTTCCTTCTTCACCAGTTTCGTTGAAACTTTTTTTGGTATATTCTCGTGTGTGTAACGACATTCAGTCATGCGATCATACAAAAGTGACACCAATTCATTTTCAACAATAGATGGAACACTTACTATCAATTTAAAACTAATTAGATATCGTCTTGAAACTTCCAGGCGTGTAACTTTCTTCAAACCCAATGAATGACAAATGGAAATAACATTTGTGGAATAAGAAGTTGAGAAATTAAATCTGGGTCCGACTTCAACTATAACGCATCCTGATAATGCAGTAAGTTGCGTTCTTTCAGTTAAATTTCGTAGTTTAAAGGGGTTCTGCAACAACCATTTGAGTTTCTTTTTTCTCCTCGATAGTAAGAGGAGTTGATTCAACATTGTAGCATAATTCGGTGTCTAATGCACATACGTGTGCGTTTTTTTGTTTGAGCCTCCTTAGCAGTTCTTCGGTTTTGGCATTGGTATAACCTGGTGTACGGTAGTACCTTGTAATTAATGCTTCTTCTGTTAATACCATTGTGGAATCACTTCCAATTACACAATTGATTTAATTCAAATAGCTCTAATTACTTATAAAATAATCATTTTAAACGCGTATATTGTATTTTTAGAGCAGAGGTTATCTTTCCATGTGCACGTTGTGTCGTAGATAGCGGATTTATACGTAAACGGCGTGTTGTGTATTGAAATAATTTATCATTTTCAATAACGACGAGAGCTTGTATAAAAAAACATGTATTCGTTGTAATTAAAGATTAATAAAGTTGTTAACGTTAAAAAAAAATTTAAGCACGTGGTATATTGCTACGTTTTTTTTTTTAAATTTAAATTAGCCAATCGTCATCCTTAAAAGTGAAAAACCTAGGGCGCTCACAATTTGAATTAAAATTTTCAAATGAAATGTATTCGGTCATTATACGTCCTTCCTCGTAATTATGAAATTTTATTATTCCGCTAATACATTATTCTGTTTCCAAAATTCGCAAGCAATTATGACGTCAGTATCTCAAATTGACTTAAAGGATTTAGATAAACTAAGTACAGGGCATGTCATCAAACTACCGTCGGCGTCAGTCCAAATACAATTTATTAAAATACGTCTAAATCCGTATTATTTATCGTATCAATTAATAAGAGTTGAGATTATCGCTTAACCTTCTGGAATTATTTTAAACTATTATTGATGTCGCGTACAAAAACACTACACATTTCACAATTGGTTTTCAGTTATAATTATGCAATCATACTGTCCTACAAATACAAATAACATGAAATACAAAAAATTAAGTGGGACACCTTCCACGATCAGAATAGCTGATCCTCCTTTGCATTTGCAAAAATGCTTTTCAAACGCTTTTTACCAAAGGTGCTTTAGACTTCATTGCCCAGCTTGTGACTGCATTTGAAGATGATGTCGAACAAGTACTCAATCTCGTATACCTTAAATACAGCTTATATATTCCTTCGTTATAGTTGCAATGGAAAGCGATTAAGAAAAAGTCTGAATTTTACTTGAAAGGAGAATTGCCATCTTTTCCGCAAAGCCCTGCACGAGCTGACTTGTCGTGGAAAATTCGACCACTACCTGAAAGGCTTAAAAATCGGGAATTAGATTTAGGGGATGTCTCTCCTGCAAACACCAATCACTTTATAGAAGCACTGAATGCTGACGTTCAAGGTGTTCAGGTATCTATATGAAAACAAGTTTCAATGCAAAGCTGCATAGGTGGTTTCAGGTTGATTTTGACGATGGACATTGCCCCACTTGGCACAATCAAATTGTGGGGTTGTACAACGCGTACATCAAGCAGTACGAGGGGAACTTTTGGAACCAAACACGTTCAAAACTTACCTATTTTAATGTTACGTCCCAGAGCTTGGAATATGATCGAACATAATATAATTGTAGTATAAGCTGTAACAATATACTTAATATTCTAATGCATTTTCTAGATAAATGGAAAAAGAAACACCTGGTGCATTAGTAGACTTTGGGATGCTCATGTACCACAATGCAGAAATTTTGGCAGAAATTTAACTGTGGACCATTTTTTTATCTCTCAAAACTAGAAAGCGCATCTGAAGCTAAACTATGGAACAGAATGTTTGTGTGGGCCCAACAAAATTGCATTTATCTTTAGGTACTATTAAGGCGTGCGTTTTGATTGAGAACATTTTTGCCGCTTTCGAAATGGAAGAAATTTTATATGAGCTTAGAGATCACTCTTTGGGTTTAAACTGCGGCATTTGGGATTATACAGCCTCGATTATTTGTAAATTTGGAGACAGTTCAAATTATGTAATTCCTGATAGAAATAAATATGTGGACGCCGACAGGCATTTTTTGAAAAAGTACATGCAATTGGTGGTAGCGACTTGTCACTCCAGAGGAGCTCCAGCAACTGGTGGTATGAGCGCGTTACTGGTAACACCCGAACCGTAAGACTCATATAATTTAGATCCATTGCTCTGAGAATTACGTACTTTTCAGTTCTTCAAACGTAATAACTAAAGTGATAGAATCAAAGAAAAGGAAATACTGACTGGATTAAATGGCTTTATGGTGTATGACGTAAAATTAATACCTCACATAAAAAAAAGTAATTCAACTGGTATAGTCGTTGAATCAATTACAAAAACCTAATTTTAGTTATGGAATGACCTTAGAGATATCGAAATTAAACCCATTGCCCCGGAAACATAACACCCGAAGATTTATTACAAATACCTACAGGGAAGTAACGCTAAAGGATTAGAACACAATGTAAAAGTCGCAGTTCTATTTATTTATAATTGGTTAAAGGCAACGGACACTTTTTCTACAAAGGTGCCGTTGAAGATTAAACAACTGCAGAAATTTCGCGATTGCAAGTATGGCAGTGGGTTAGGCATCAGGTAAAAAGTACAGTACAAAAAAAGCCTATAACATACGAAAATTTGTAGGTTTCCATAGAAGGTACTAGCACTATTGTAACAAAAGATTTGTTGGATAATATTACAAAAATTAATACTGAACAGAAGAAAATAATTTATTATATATAGCCAACGACTTGTTTGTCGAAATAGTAACCGCGAAATATTCACCCGATTTTATTACAACATACTTAAACGATCATTATATATTTAAAGAAATACAAAAGCGTAATATATTAAAACCTAAATTATAATGTACAATTGGACCTCTAAAATGTTTTACATAAGCTTTTCAAGCATATATTGGTGATTAAAAGTAAGTAAGGCATAATGTGCTTCATGTCTTAAGAGACATTGCATCTATCACGACTGTTTCTAGTTCCGCCTACTGTTGTTTCTGACTCCGAGGTTTGAAGTTGTCTAGCCAAAGCTAAATCTAACTCTTCTTGTGTTAATTTACTACTTATAGTTGTTTCCTGCATCGAAAGCGCTAAAGCTCTGGCCAAAGCTTCGTCGTCGCTCTAAAAAATTAGAATTAGATAGAAAGTAATTTAAAATGTAGTAGACAATAAATTTTTAATGTTACGGTTAATTGTTTTTCCCCATCCAAGCGTACAAATACAACAAGCAAGTTCAATCTGTTACGTTTCTCAATTAATCACTGGAATAGTAGGAAAAGAATAGGTTGAGGAATTCGTGTACAACAACAACTTAATAACAGCATAGCAAAAATAGCCATTGATCAGAAATACATAAAAATGTCAATGGTCTAAAAAATGTCAAAAATATTTTTCTGTTAAAAATTATAACTTTTTAACGTTCAAGATTGGCCTAAAGTTAAAAAAATAGACAACACGAACATGACTGTAATGTCGCATTTACTTTCGATTTTAAATTCCAAACAACTTCTTTTAATATTTTTATATAATATATGAAAACGATTCAAAATTTTAAGGATTGATTAATGTGTAAAATTTACAAGGTATTTTTAATTTATGCAAATGCACTAAATTTTCAACAAACTTGCTTATTTTTTTTGTTTTCAAATAAAATCAATTGGTTTATTTCATAGGGTGAAGTTGATTGGATTAAAGCGGTATAAAAAATATAGTTGAGAAATATTGATTGGTGAAATTTTTATCCCAATCCTCGTAGCCTACTTTACAAAAAAAAATGGATTTTATCAAATAAATCAAAAACTGCTTATTTCAGGTATGTTTAATTAATTAATTTAATGTCATAATTCGAGCAGTAATCATTAAAAAGTCAACATATTATTGAATTGGAGCTCTTTAACAGCAAATTAGATTTAGGCGTTTTATTATAAAAAGTCAAAGACGAACGAGATGAGTGAGCTGTCATTGCAAACAGGAACCATATTAGGCTACAGTACTCTAACTTAGATCGAACTAGAGAGTTTAAAATTGAAATTATAGAATTAGGAGATCTAAAAAATTACATGTGCGCATTATAAATCAAGACACTTTGAAGCAGAAGACATGATATCTTTAACACGATAAAAAACGTAAGACTAGAATCAAAAGTCACTCCTAGGTCTTTTATAACATCAACACTATCCAAAATATCCGAATTGGCTGAATATGAAAATATGATACAATTTGTTTTCTTTTAAATGAGTCAACACCATTAAAAAATTAAAGTGAGTTGTTTTTGTAAATATTGACAATCATCATTAGTAGCAATAGAATTATATAACTTGGGCTCATCGGCAAAAAACAAGTGTTTTCAAGAAATAACGTATGATAAGTCATTAATAAAGATAATAAATAATAGCGGTCCAAGATGTGAACCTTGAGGAACACCAGATGTCGCTATGAAGTTTGAGATTGAAAAGCATTAGAAGCTGTATATTATATTCTGTTACTCAAATGAGGCAAAAAAGATAGTAAAGAGCTACTAAAACCAAATATGATGTGCTTTATACAGATTTTAGAAAGGTTTTTGATTCTACAGGGTGTCTCACCGGGGAACCGCCATTAGCCGTATACGGAATAGTATACATGGAAAAAAATTTTTAATTTTCGAGAATGACTAAAACCTATAGGGCAAACTCAACTAAAATACTTTCATTCTTGTGACACTTCCGGTTGTACCGAAGTCGACATCAACTACGTTCATTTAAATGGAATACCCTATATATTATTGTATTTTCGGATTCTACGTCAAATTTTAGGATCACTTTGAATAACAAGAGTTATAGATTTCGAGATTGTAATTTTTTTAGTAAAATTTTGATAGATGCAATAGTTCACGAAAATATCTGTATCTTTTTCCGGAACTCCGGAGCAAACGAAGATGTCTCCATATATTAAAAATGTAATACTAATAATACTAAATAAATGTATCACATGTTCGTGATATAATTTTGTCACATTGTCCATAAATAATAAACAAAATTTAAATAATATTCATTTGTGTAATTTAAATGTGCCGGCATGATTGGAACACAACCCATAAGAATGATTTGAAAATTCACACAATTTGATTGTTTCTCAAATAATACTATTCATGGCCAATTCGATAACAGATCAATAACTTTTTAAGTCAAATGGAACACCCTGTATTTAAGTACATTTACGGTTTAAATTGTAATTATTATGAGGATATCGTGCAGCAAACGTATCACATATTAGTACGTTATAATGAAGCAAAAATTTTATGTCCGACGGCCGGCCGTCCGTATGTTAACAAGATATAGAGAAAACCACCCTTCCATTTTATGAAACTGTGTACAAGGACCTTATTTATAATTCCGAAGATCTGATGGGCATAACCATGTAATCACGGTCTAACTTACATACCAAATTTGAACTCAGTATCTCAAGAACTGCAAGAGCCATAAACAAAAACTTGAAAAATTTTAACACCCTGTAGTCCGCTAAGGAAGCGTTTGAGGATATTTGATATTTTAGTCATAAAATAAGCCAAAGAATCACCTCCTTTCGTTTGTATATGATATTTAGAAACACCCTGTATATACATATATAGGCATGTCAACCTAGAGAGGTTATTGCGTCACCCCTAAGGGTGTTTAGTCCCTAGCTACATAACAAGTGGGTGGAACAAGAGAAAAGGTGGAGTGCTTTTGCTTTTTCCACCGTTTCTTCGAGAATGTGTATTGCATATGTAGTACTTCCTGCCAAGTCTGAATCCTTGTTGGTAGTTGACGATTACCTTCTCTGTGTATTATTGTAACTTCCCTTTAAGTGTTTGGGCAAACACTTTGTATGTTGTACTCAATAACGTTATCCGTCTATAATTTTTGCAATTTTCTTTTCTCCTTTCTTTGGTATTGGTATTATAGTTCCTATTTTACACTCTCTCGGCATTGTTTCTTCATTCCATATCTTGCTTATCAATCTGTGAATGTGTGCGTGCAGCAATAGTCCCCGTATTTTATTAGATCAGTGGGGATGATAATATTTACATAGCGTTACAGAAAAATTCATTTTTATAGCTGGATTTATGGCTAACTTCACATGGGTATCATAATGTGGTCAATTAGGTTTTCCGCATAATCGTTAGGGTGTTTCCATGTTACTTTATGACGTCTTGGGTGTTCAAATCTTGTTGTGGTTACGAACAGATCCATATTTACGACATGTTGCCTATTTGAGCGTTGCCGTCCATCATAATAATTGTAATTTCTTTAGTTGGTATGTTTTTCAACAATTCTTTGTAAATCCTCAACGAATTTCTCTTTATCTTCAACTTCGGTTGTGTCAGTCGGCGCATATGCTCACACCAATGCCATGTTGTTATGTTTTCCTTTTATTTTTAAAATTGCTAGTCTTCTGTTTTCTGGTTGAAAGTTGATTTTTGCAGTTTTTTGCTACATAGAAAGCTTCTCGCCGTACCTTTGTTTATCTTCGCCGCTGTAGAAAATGCTGTATTTTTCATTATTAATTTCTCTCTTATCTGACGATCTAGTTTCTTGCAGCACTGCTATGTTTATCTTATATTTTTTTCAGTCATCTATCTCCGCATTCATTTTCCTACTTCTAAGAGTGTGTTTATGTTCCATGTTAGCCAGTTTTAATTTTATATTGTTGTTTGTTTTATTATGTTTTTTATTTGGTTGTTTTCTTTTCGATATTTGTCATTGTTTTCCATTGTAAAGTGTTCCGTCCGATTTTGGGTGCTTGCTAGTTTTTGGGTTGTGTTATTTTCGACCTGTTTTTGTGATGTTCTTCTATTTCTATTATTACTGCTGTTTCATTATGTACTGTGCTTTGTTCCTCTAATTCTTCTATATTCCATTCCTAAGAATTTCTCTTTTAAAATTTCTAAGTTTTCGTTCTTGTCCTCTGGGATACCGAAAATTATCAAGTTTCATTTTCTTAACTCAGCTTCTAGTTTTACTATTCTTTCTTCTTGGTTGTTTATTGTATCCTCTAGTTCCTTATTCTTCCTTCTTGTTGATTCATGTTCTTATTAGTCTCATCTATTTTTCTTTCCATTTGTATCCAATTTAGTCATAATGTCTTCTAGGGTTACTTCGCCCATGTTTATTGTAATTAAATTGAGTCCTGACCTGGCTTTTTAAATTCTAAAATGTAAATGTACTTATATCATTTTATCTTATCAAACTGCGCAAAAAGACCATAGGATGGTCAACCCATCGGACCTTGACCTTTATCTATGTTTCCAAATTTTATAACACTTATTATCTGTTTGTTATTTAAATTTTAAAGTAATTAATCTTACTTTATTTGATTACTTCCTTTATAATTATTATCCACAGTGAATTATATGCTTCTCTACATTAATAAATAGTATTACTTAAATATTCACAGACACAAACACCAACGTTCTCGTCGCATTCACAACTGTTCTCCTGAGTCACACACCTGCAAAAGCTTTCGACCAGATTCAACTATCAGGTACATTTGAATAATACTTAATAAACAGGTACCACCAAACAACCCTATTGACACTAATAAAAGGTCTAAACACAAACACAAACCCAATAAAAAAACGAAAACGAAATTTAACTGAAAAACATTTAAGAATTAGACCAGGGAGTCCGGCATATTGGCATTATTTACAGCACATTTGATGGCTCACCAGTAATAAAATATGGAATTAAATATTGCACCAAATTGATGTGATCATATTCTCATGCATATGTTACCATAGTACAGTTTATCATGACTCTAATCGGTATTAAGATAATGACATACAGAGCCGAAAAATACCTGAATGTACTAAAACAAAACAATTTCTGAAAACAGTCGTAATGGGCACCTTGAGAACAATCACCAGGAAAACAACACTAAACCATATGCAGTCCCATGTTAACACTTTTTTGGGACATCTGGTATAAACCATAATACATGGTAAAATGTCTATTAGAAAATATTCTTATACTCATTTGTAAGTTTTTAATTTAATAAAGAAACAAAAAAAAAAATATCGTCTCGAGGAGGATTCGAACCGACGAGTCTAATTGTCGTATGCACCAACATAGTTTAAACTTAACAATTGTATCTAAGTTTTTAAGCGTCGCTTAAGTATGCTGTGTTAGTGCATACGATCTAAGTAAAAGACTTTGTAATTTGACTTGGTTACTATGGTAACAAAAATGTCAATCAAATTTTGTTTATTAAGTTTCAGACATTTTGACACATTTAATTTTAAATATTAAACAGAACATGTCAGTTTATACCGTAAAAGAAAGAGTTTAGATTGTTTTGGAGTACGTACAAGGTGCTTCAAGTCGTGAAGCTTTGCATCCAAGTCGTCCAGTACCAAGTAAATCTACAATCATAAATATCGTTACCACAGTAGCAAGTCAAATTACAAAAGTCCTTTAGATTCGTCGGTTCGGAATCCTCCCAGAGACCATATTTTTTTGTTTTTCTATATTAAATTAAAAACTTACAAATGAATTTAAAGAATATTTTCTAATAGACATTTTACCACTTAATTATAATTAACATAAATGGTTTATACCAGATGTAAGTGTTAACATAGGATTGAAATATTAACATGTAAATTCTAAGGCCAAAGTTAAATAAAAAGCACTGTATGTAATGAACATGTGAGAGTACCTAAAGCAATATAAACGGTATTGTGAAATTTACAAAATACAAAAAAAGGAAATCCCCATCAACTCACTCAAATAGCACATGACCTACAATCACCATGAAGACAGTAATCCGGAGCAACCTCAAAAAGGTGTAGAAAAACTGGATATCAAAATCAGGCGAAATGCTAAACCAATTTGATTGAGATTATTTCAAAAAACTTAGATCAGTACGTAAATTTTGCTTGATAAAAAGTTTTTTAATAACTTGAATTTCATATTTGGATGTTTAAATCAGTTTTTTTCTATTTTGGGTCGCTTACAGAGCTATAAAAGCACCCAAATGAGTTCTTTTATAGAAATAGAACAATATTTATTCCGAACGCTAGTAACACTGATAAAGTCCAAGCTGTCATTACGTTCGGTGTGCATTAATTTAAATCGTAATTAAATTCAGTAGATTTATTTATCTACTTATTTTTATTTCCACTCTTTTTTTTAATGAAACATATGATAAATGTACTAATTAAACTTAAACTAGCATTTAAACCAAAGTTTAATGAAAATATTGCCACCTTAGCAATTACACTTCAAAAATTCTCTAATTTAAAAACTCGTGAAATTTTATTTTTCTTCAAGCGACAATAAAACGTCATATTATTGAACTACTGGCAGACGCTAAAAAACTTTTTTTTACTGTCTAGACATTAAAAGCAAAACAGTTATTTTGTTTTCACAACTATTTAGAGGTTGGTACCTCGGTTATGTCATATTATGAATGTAACAGTAAAGTACCAACTTCATTCGTTCAGAATAAAACGTCACTATAACACTCGAGAATCTCGAAAATTTTAAAATAACACATCAAAACTAGCAATAAACGCTTGAAGAAAATAATATATTTCACTTGGAGTTAAAAAATATAATTGTTTTGCTTAATTTGCTGTCTCGGCTAACACCTCGCCAGCAAACTTTTAAGCTCAACAATTATATTGTTTAACTCCTAGTAAAATAATCTACTATTTTCTTCAAGCGACAATAAAACGTCATATTATTGAACTACTGGCAGACGCTAAAAACTCTTTTACTGTCTAGACATTAAAAGCAAACAGTTATTTTGTTTCCACAACTATTTAGAGGTTGGTACCTCGGTTATGTCATATTATGAATGTAACAGTAAAGTACCAACTTGATTCGTCGAGAATAAAAAGTCACTATAAGACTCGAGAATCTCGAAAATTTGAAAATAACACATGAAAACTAGCAATAAACGCTTGAAGAAAAATAATATTTTCACTTGAGTTAAAATATAATTGTTTGTTAATTTGCTGTCTCGCTAACACCTGCCAGCAAACTTTTAAGCTCAACAATTATATTGTTTAACTCCTAGTAAAATAATCTACTATTTTAAATCAATCTGAAAAGCCCAAAATAGAAAAAATAGTATAAAGAATTCGCTTCAGAAGGCATTTAAGCAACTCGTACTCGAAACTGTTCTTGTCTTATAAAATGCGTCTTCTGAAACTAGTTCTTTAATATACTATTAAGTACCTACTTGGTATATAAAAAAATAATAGTATGTTACCAAATAATTTAAACTATATATAATAATTGAAAACTTCTTATTAAACTTCCAATAAAATTAAAATTAATAACAATCTTTAATCCTGCTACGAAAACACTGTAGTTTAGCTGAGGTTTAAATAAATGATGCGAAATAAACCATAATTCGAAGACATCAAAGAGATCATAAACACACATCAGTTAGGGCATACCACAGCACAAATTAAAGACAGACATATTAACTTACCATATTTCCTTGCACTTTGCTGACAAAAGTGGTATTTCCCGATACGGTTTGGTTCTGTTTTTGTCTTGCTAAAGATGCTTGGCTAAATAATTAAAACAGTTTAACTTTTGTAAATTGTAAATGAAATAAACCTACAGATTCCTCTTCCTCATTGCAGCTATTTTTCCTTCGCAACTATGATCTGTTGGATGTCGATGCTTGAGACAAAAATTGTGTGTACATTCATCACACACAATCGGAATCACTTCTTTCATTTTACATCCTTTCAAAGAACATTTGTTTGTAAAAACTTTCCTGTTTTTTCTCGCTGGATCAGATTGGCAGTCACTGTCTAAAGCATAACCTTATTAGTCACCAATACATTATCAAATTTTCTAATGCTTAAGTAACTTTTAACCTAATGAAAAATAACATGTCGATTACTCATCAAAAATGTTCAAATACATACCTATATGAGCACCAACAGCTAAATCTGGTGCCTGCCCACGCTGTATCGGTATTGGAATGTTACAGAGAGGGCATACAGGGACTTGATTATTTTTCTTATAGGCATTAGCACAGTTATGTATGGTATATTGATAATGTTCATCACTGTAAACATGATGAAAACTTAATTCACACTTACACAATATAACCCCTAAACTTACCAGTATATTTGTTTACAGGCATCACATTGTATTGGTAAGAAATCTAAAATAAAATTTAATAGCAATACAGCACAATATGTCTAGTCTAACATAGGTACCTAATTTGTTGCATGTCGAAACAGAACAATGTTGGCCAAGATTTGGAAGTTCCATTATTACTACTTGTTGTTGAAACGCGTTCTACACATCAAATAAAAAGGTCTTGTCCAACTTATTCTTTAAATAGACGAAATTATGACTAACGATTTTGAAACTTCTAGAAAGAATTTAGTAACAATGATTTGTAAATTTTGATAAATTCCAAGTTCAAGTAGAATTGCGCATGCGCATGTTTGTTGTGTTTCATTTCTACCAAATGCAAAAATAAATGTCTTTACATTTAAACATCTAAAGTCTGTTTACGTTAAGAATATAATGACGTCAAACTTAGTAATTTATTACAGCCAATAAACCATTGGCAATTGTTACCATAATGTAAATTATGTTAAGTTGGCAAAACTTTAAGATATTGCAATATAATTTTTAATGTAATTAGAAGTACAGGTAGTAGAAAAGAAAGTTATGAGCAAACATGACAATCTTGTGACAAACTGCTGCGTGATCGTGAAACAACTTTATATTTTTATCTATTAAACTTACTTTATTTAAACATTTATTGACAATTATTAAGATCATAATATTTCATATTGCGGTGATTGCATTATGGTATTGAATAAATTTAATTTAAATTATACGTGAACATGAGACTAATTATTATTATTAATTTCTCCTTGAGATTTTCTGTAATATGCCCCTTTAATATGTATATTACAAGAAAATAAAGACTATTAAATTATATTATTAAATTGTTATTATTTAATTTACAATATCCCAAAGTCTTGGATTCATAGTAAAAACCTGGTTTACGATTTAACAAAATTTTAATTTTAGAAAAATAATCGAACGTACACTTTTTACAAATATGAATATACTTTTAAATAACGTACGTGCATGACATTTACGCAACTAATAATATTCCGATACAAATTTTGTTTTATTTTTGATACAAATTTAAACCTTTTAGTTTAGACCAATCTTGTGCGTATATACGTGACGAGTTTCAACGTTTGGCAGTGACCTTTTGACCCTAGATAGCTCCTATGATGCTTCCATCCTTTTTGTTGTTACTTTTCGTTTACTTAATTGTCTATAATTATTCTTCATCTAAAACTTCGTTAGTTTAATTTGTTTTTCAACACTACGGGGGCTTAACAACAAATGCGCGGGCTAACGACAAACGCCGACTTTTCTTTATTTTAGTATATTCAATGATTTTAGTAAAGTTTCATTAACTGAGTTAATTAAATTTCATAAATATGACACGTCTTTTAATTATTAATAAACGAAGAAATTTTTTATATACATTATTTTATGCACGGGCCATAATACACACCCATCGTTCTATACTGCTCAAAACCGTCTCTTCACTACTTTCACTTTATCACGTACGCACAGAAATCGATATAATCTCTCAACATACAATAAACATATATATCTTATAAAATATAAATAATAACTTATATATATATATATCTTAATACTAGACATTATATATTATATTCGTTGTAAATGTCTCCTCCAATTTAATTGTCTCTTTTCTATACATTGTGATATTGCTTCAATTCTTAGTTCTTCTCGTACTGTCTCATTCCTTATCCGATCTTTCCTTTTACACTTCTTAAGTACATCATTTCTGTTGCTTGAACTTTACTATTTAAATTTCTTGTTGTCACCCATGTCTCGCATCCATATGTTAGGATTGGTCTGTATATAGTTCGATATTTATTCATATTTTTACTAATATCTATACATATAAAATTCTCTTGTCACAGTGTTTGTCCTCGAACTCCTGCAAAATGGCTCAACCGATTTTAATGAAGTTTTGTATATATATATTTGGTAGGTCTGAGAACAGGTTTTTATCTATTTTTATGCTCATAAGTGCAATTGTTTAATAAATATTAATAATTTATTAATTTTCAACCTCGGTCGATAACTGTGTAAGTGATAATTGATTAGTTATCCCCACCAGCTGATATCATAATCATTCAAATGTAAATAACATATGAGATAGAAAAGAATATTCTACCAGTGTTTGGCCCACGGTCTGCATAGTAACAGCCGGCCCGCCAGCCCTGGCCAATGGGAGCGCTTCCTACCCAAGCCACGCCAACGTTACTGACGAGTCTCCTGAAAGCGTTCTATGGGTATCTTGCCAACCGGTTTAAATAAGAAGAAATAATAGTATTGTTTACTTAACTTACATACATTATAGTATTCTGTAAATATTATAACATTATGTAATTTTTACCGGTTTAAAATGTGAATAAATATGAAAATGTTATAAAATTGTTGAAATACAACAAAAACACGAAATTTACCACTTTTTAGCCGTTTTTCGTCGCACAGTAGTGTGCATGTTTCTGAGGAGGTCGAACTGTACTGCTAACAATTCTTTAATTTGCCGTAGCGAAGCGCGGCGGGACAGCTAGTATTATTATAAAAGTTAATAATTGTTTAACATAATGAGATATAAAAGTAACTTAAAATATTATTACATATTTCAATAGTATTATATCAATTATCTTAGTCGCTCAAAACATCACATAAAGTATACATATAACAAATAGCAACATCTCACTACAAATAGCATTAATTATGTGCAAGGTTTGTGTGGTACGGCCAATATTATGGTGGTATTTACATTGTTGTCAGATCTTTCCTTTTTCCGAAATAATAAAACTTTGTTACTTCAAATGGATTGCGGAGATAATGTAAATGGTAGCTATAACTCCGAAAGTATGGCATTTTGGTATATGAAATATTACATGAAAAATAATCAGTATCATTTAAGAACTTCAACAAACAAAATATACAGGGTAATCCATTAAAAATAACAACACAATAACAAAAAAAGGAAATATCTGACAACAATATAATACCACCATAATATCAACCGTATCACAGCACCCTTGCATACCAAAATCTATAAAAATCGTTTTGAGATAATTGTGAGGTTGCATATTTAAATCTTACACTGTATATAAACTTTACATAAGCTTTATAACAAGATGTTGCGATAATCCCGCCAGTGGTAACCTAGTACGTCCGAAAAGTAATCTCTTCTAAAAGTAACTTTGTCGACAGATATGTAAGCAGTTGCATAGTCGATTCTTCAATTATTCATCGCCAATAGCTTGGCATAAAAATAATTGCTGTAAGTTTGCAAGAGATTGTACAAAGTTGTTTTAGTAGAGATTACTTTTCGGACGTGCTACGTTAGAACTATCATGCACTTGATGTCACAATATCTTGTTGTTTCCATATGATGTGCCCACGATAGGATTGAAGCCGACTACGGCGTATATTGTACAATAGTACCCCACCTTAATGACGCAGATTGTTACGCCATGTAACTCGAAGTACAACACGATGTCACAAGTCCCAAGCTAACTCACCGACGAGGGGTAGGTCTAACAAAATGCCTCTTACTTACCTTCACGGAGACTAAAGGTCCTTAACACGTGTCACTATCGGGTTTTGTAGGCGCCACCTAGAATGTACAACAATGCTCACTAAAATATCTGGGACAAACTGCAAACACTCGAAAGAAAGCGCTTCATAAAAAGAAACTCAAATGACGTAAGATTTTCTATTTAAATGCAAGAGTATGTACAAATATTGATTACACCACGGTCGCGTGTTCTTTACATTCAACGCATACTAAAAGATAAAAATAATAAAAGCGGTACCGCGCGTAGTTAATTTCCTTAACAATGGTTATACCTAAATAATATTTACATAACGAAGTGAGACTTGTGGTCTTTATTTAAAACAAAATATATTACTTTGATATTACGTTAGATTCAACATAAATCCGAATACCCTGTCTCAATTCGTTTCATTTCGAACCAAAGTAAAAAAAAACAAAACAAAGTCCTCTCTTAATTGGCCTATTCTTAAATGCGCACCAAATACAATCAACGGTAATTCTTCGAAGTAAACAATCAATTTACTTACAGTTGTGTTGTTTTCCTCTGGTGAATCCAACATTTCGTTAGTCGTTACGTTAAGTTGATGACAGAAACGGGTTAATTTCCGGAATGAATCGAAAATGATGTCTTCTACGGTATGACATCTCTAAATTGGTGGCAGGTAAAAGGAAAACTAGATATCCGCTAGTACCGCGTTGCTTCAACCCCAGTCAAACGAAACTTCCCTTTAAGATCACGCACCGTATTTGGTTCCTTGCAGTGTTTCATAAATATCACTTAATTATTTCACGCGTACTGCTCGATAATCAGCGATTGTTATGGAGTTAACAATTTTAATCCGCTACAGATTTGGTACTTGTTGTTGTTTACATAGTACGTTGTTGTTAATCTGCTAATCGACTACCGACTTACTGACTACTTACAGACCAATTTTAAATATTTATATACAAACTCGGGGAACGTATCTCCCTTTCTCGATTTCTACATAAACAAAGAACACTACAAAAAATTAATAAGCTAACAGAAACCGTAGGGTAATTTTATTACGTCCAGTTTTTCAATAATTGGTTAACTTTAATTTTGAGTTTACTGTTATGTTGAATCTCCTTGGAGATTAACAGAAGTTAACCTTAACCATCGACACGAAATGTGCTTTTTAACAAACGAAATGTAGTTAACAACAGTACCACCTACTTGAAGCGAATACTTCAACGAGGTTATAGGATTTACGCGTAAAAAAAATAATTTCTATTAAACAGATGACTAAATATTTGACATTTTACGAAAACAATACTTCGCAGTAAAAACCGATCCAGGAAGTCCACCCCAGGCAGCATGCACGCCAGCGTCCCGCAAGGTTCAACGCTCTCTCCGTTGGTGTACAACATCTTCACGGCCGATATCCCGAAGATCAAAGGATTAACATACGCGTTCTACGCCGACAACACCGTCGTCTTGGCAGCATCACTATCTACTACACAAGCTGACAGAAATGTTCAACTCGCGCTGGATTTCCTAGACACGAAGATTACCAGATCAAAGTCAACGCTTTCAGAAGCAGGGTGGTCCCGAGGGTAACCACTCTGTGAAATCTTGTCACAAATTGGTGAAAATCCTTTTGAAATCGCGTGAAATCGCTGGAAAATCTCACGAAATCCTTGAAATCTTATTTGAACATGTGCAATCCTTATGAAATCTGTGAAATCCCTTTGAAATCGCTATTACGACGGGAAAATCAGATATGTCTTTCCTTTTTCAACTCCATTTCTTGCTCACTTGTTTTCGTTCACGCGCCCGTATGTAACGCCGATAGAGCGCGGTAGAAAAAGATTTCGGCAACGGCGCAACTGCAGGGCTAGCGGCTCATTAATTCAGTTACACGTTTAAACTCCTTGTAGAGAATTTTTTCTGGATTATTTAAAGGTAAGTAGATAATTTAATGCTTTATAAAGAAATTCTAATATTTCCAATAATATACTTTAATAGGCTTTATGATAACTAGAGCAAACCCGAGGGCAAACCGCCGTTCTAGTCGATTTCATTCGAAATGTTGTTCTTCCTCTTGATCCGATAATCCAAAATTTAGTCCTTTAATTTGTGTCTTTATTTGTTTACTATTATCTATTTAACCATCGATCGAGCCATCGATACATTTAAGAGATATTTAATAAGATCTACAGAGTATTTCAACTAGAAGACGAGTGAATTTATTTTACGTCTCAGTAAATTTCCTAATACCTACCTATATTTTTGAAGGGTTTCGGTAACGTGCAAAATACGAATTTGTTGTTTTAAATAGAGAATGATTTATATCGATACCGATATCAGCCGATAAAATATTTAATTTTGGCTATCGGAATTAATTTTGGGCTTATTTTGGTTTTTAGAAAACTGTAGCTGCATTTTGTGTTTACGTTTGAATGGATTTTAATTTTAAAAGTAGAATCTTGGTTCTTTTAATTATACGTGTAATTGCCAGATTCACTGACTTTACGAAGGTCATTTTACAAGCCATTGGGTGTGTAGATGTTCAAAATTGCGTCATTTTCTGGGTTACCATACAGATATCTTGGAAATGAAAAAAAAAATTATAATAATAAAAGTATCAACGACAGAAAAGGCGGTTTACGCATTATTTTGCCAATATCTCGAAAACTGAGGTTAGGTATGGGCCATGCTACATAAAACTTATTTGAAATTTACCGGTGGGTGGATTTCATTTTGAAATAAGGAAAGGTTGTACGGGTTCCGGTATCAGTATCGCCTGATTAATTATCGTTTTCGGCCAAATTTTTTTGTCTTCAAACCTGCATAATAAAACTCATTATGACACCGCGTTAAAGTCAAACCGAGAGTCAAACTTCATTGCGGATTCGTCACAAAAAGTCTCACTTTTTGCTCCATGTTAAATAATATACCTACTATTTATTGGTCGATCACTAGTTTTTTATTCCTCGTTGAAACACTGCGTATAAAAAATTCTCGATAAAGTTCTTTTAAAAATTATTTTAAAAGTTATTAGTCTTAAAATTACATTACAGGAAAATGGCTCCACGTCCAGAAGATAGACATAAACTACAGTACCGCCAAAATAAACAGTACCGAAAATAAAAATAAATATGAACGAAAATAATGCTCTACCGAAAAACTTTTTCTTCCGTTGTTAGAACCATTTTAAATCAAATTTAACTGCAGCGTACCATAATATATCAACTAATGACAATTAAGTTAAATATGACAAATCCATATTACATAAAACAACTCCACAGCACTTTCTGTTGCGGTAATTTTTATTTTGGCGGATACCGTAGTTGAATTATTAAATGAATTTTAAATGGAAAATTATTTTCCCAACTATCTAATAGATCTGTTAACTTACACGGGGTACAGTAGTTGCGAAGCACTAAGTTTATTTGAAAAAACTGATAAAAATAAGTTAGAAGAATTTGCGCAACAGATTTTACCAGAACTCTTATCAAATGATGAAAAAGAAAATTTCTAAGGCATTTTCCTTGTCCTCTCTACCCTTTTTTGCTAAAATCGTTATATCGAATCGCTAAGAACTATACTATTTTTTTTATAGAAAGAATGTTAAAACAAGGTCACGGACACGTTTGAAAAACTAGTTTCAGTTCAATTTTCAATATTTCACTACAAAAGCTGCAAAACAGTCTTATTTTCAAAACATAATTATAACAAATCAAAATATTTTAGAGAAAAAAGGCTCCGACATCAGTTACGTAACAAATCCATGTTTTTGATAGTGAAATCTAAAATTATTTTTATCAAAAACTGTAGCCTTGAAAGTGTCGCCCGTAACATAGAATTTTACATGGGAATTGAAAGGTAGAGAGAACTCTTAAAAACAGCGATTTTCGAATAGTAGAAGGGGACAAAAAAGTGTTGGATAAACTTGTCAGTAACTGTAGGAAAAAATCAAAAAATTCCATCTACTCATACTTTAGCGCTAAACAATTAAACGAAAATAAAAAATCTGCAAGTGACTGTAACAATTCAAGCTCAGATTTATTATCAAGTGATAATATTGGGACAAGGTCTACTAAAGAGGAGATGCAAATTGATAATTTGGAACCCGCTGCGCCACTTGCCCAGAATATAGACCCTGCCTTAGAAATACCTAACAATAATCTAGAAGTCGTAGATTTGACATTAACATCTCAGGCGGAATACGTTCAAGAAAATCTTTGACAGTGTAGTTAATCGCGAAGAAGTCTCGATAAATGCAATTTGATATTAATCAGTTGAAGATGACAAATTACTTCGATATTTGTGAAAAATAAAATGCCAGATACAGGAATGCCCTTCACTGAAAACTGAATTTACTTTATCCGCCAACATATTTTACAACAAAAAACTTTAGGAAAACATTGATAATTCAGGATCCAAGAAAATAAGCCAAAGCTTCTGCTAATCGTTACTCTCTATGATTTGAAAAACGTGCTCTATTTGTTTCTAATTCCGGAAGGTTAGCTTATCAAACATTAGTAGCAAATATACCGAGAGGGAAAACCATCCATTTCCACTGTTCTTACGTAGCTTATCCGGATATTACCATAAAATTTTCTTGAGGGCGAATTGAACGATTATTTAAATCAAAGGAATTATCCTTTACATGTGTTTATTTCTGAGGACCAGACGGCTATTGTTAGACGCCCTAGATACAACCCTGCTACGAATCAATTAATAGGATATGTTTTTAAAAAATCACAACGCACAGGATTTCCCAAAAGCGGCGAAAATGAAGTCAATACTGTTGCAGACATAAGAAATATAATTGACAACAACATATATATGGCGCAGCCTCTGGTGGAAGGCGCTTCAGCGTTTTGTCTAACTATGTTCTGCAGTAACAATTCGTTCCTAGCGGAAGACGTATTGTTCCGTTGGAACTACTTATATGAGGAGGCAAAAAAACATGGCATCACAGTTGAAGGCTTTTCATTAGATGGCGACAGTCGTTGCTTAAAAGCCATGAAAGTAATATCTGAATTGCCTCTTTCGGCGAATTCAGATGAACAAGAACGGATGTCTGCATATTTTCCTTATTATCAAGTATTTACGAAACGTCTCTTAATTTGATTGCATAATGAAATTATTATAACTTTTTAGGCTAAGTTATCTACTGATGCTCCTGTACCAATTCAAGACACGATACATATTAGTATGAAACTTAAAACCCGATTGCTTAATCCCCCAGTCAGTTTAAAAATGGGGAATTATGAAATATCGAAAAAACATCTCTCGAATCTTATCGATAACGTTTCCAAAGATAAACATTTTTTGTGCCAAAACTTTCTACATGGTAAATTTCATAACACAGAATTTATGTTTCTTACTTTTTGTTTTTATGCAGAAAAGGACAAAATGAACTTTGAAGCAATTAACAAGTTATCAGCAATCTGTGTAACAGATATGCTAATGGCTAATGATAAATCTATGGCAACTGGACAGATGCTTATCTTGACGAGGTATATCCTGGATGCTTTTTGGACAAAACATTGGCAGTTGAGAAAAGAGTTTACTTCATGTGGTATTCCGCATTTTTTCTGGGGTTATAGAGAACGTGGATCAATGAAAAGAATGAGCTTACGCTTCAGAAAAATTGGATAACTCTTAATATCTACACATGCGTAGAACTCAATGCTCATGGTCTACTTTGGCTAATTGAGAAGCATCGAGACAAACCTGAACTCTTTTTACCTTGGTTTTTTAGCAGCTAACCAAGCGAAAAATTCTTTCGACAAGTTCGTTCAATGACATCAACTTAGTCCACTATAGTAAACTTTGATATGTTAGATCTCTTACAAAGGAGAAACAAAATACAAGCAATAAACACCATTGTTTCTGAATCAGGTTTGTAGAGTGTGAATATGTATTCTCCCTTACACCGTTGATTGAAATATTGGTAAAGATAATCAACCGCTTGTATTTGCTTGTATCACGGATGCAATTCACATATGCATGTTGGGTTGCGTTTTTGTTTACTTTTTCACCTGTACTGAAGCGCTAAGTTATAATGTGTACGATTCTTGAAATAGAATAGTTCAATTTATTCCACCGTTGTAAAAATGGCGCAACATACAATCCGTAAAATTTACTTTTGTCAATACAATGTTGCAACGTTTTCAAATATTTAGTAAACGTATTAACTAGTAATTAAAAGTGACGAATTTTTCATTTATGAATAATACCATTGATGATACATATCTTGGATTTTAATGACAATGTTTTTTTAATAATTTACTAAAATACATGCGAAGCGTTATTTGTTAAAACAGTTTGGTTTGGTCGGTGTTAGATAAATAAGAAACAATTATTTTACAAATTATGCTTGCACTTTATTTTTAACTTGCAAATAATAATGTTGACATTTGTTTGTCATTTAATAACTTCGTTAGGAATAAAGTAGAACATACTGGGAGAAATACCACTAGAGTTCAGAAACGCAAAATTATTGGTTTTTGTATCTACTTGTTTTTACGTGTTCAGTTGAAAAGGATTTTAAATAAAAATTGGTTTTCAAATTTTTCAATTCAAAAGGCAACAAGTTACCGTGTTTTTAGGGAAAGTGGGTTCCACTAGACCTTCAAATTTAAATTCACTTGGTAATAAAACCTATTCCTATTACTTCTAAAAATAAAAGTACTAGATTTTAGCTTGAGGTGTGTTGTCTCCCGACGCGGTGCGGATAATACGTGTATAATACACTATTCTTTTCTGTGACGAAATAAATGACGATTTAATATTGAAAAATCATATTACAATAGAATTAGAAAATTATTGAGGGAAATTTGGTGTTAAAAATAGTACTCACTTTTTTCCCGAGGGAAAAATAATTTACGAAAAGTGACACTTTGTTATCTGTTAGTAGAGATAAAAAGTTAGGATTTTACTCTTTGAAACTGTATCAAAATATCATGGTTTCTGAATTAAAATAGTTTAATTAAAGTAAAATAGCTCATTAATTATAAACATTGTTTCAAAAATTACAATTCCAACTGATCTAAAATAATAGTAATAATTTACAAACAATTTACACATAAATAATAACGTACCTAATACAATGCTATACATAAACATATCCAAACATTTACACTTATTTATGCAGATAATATTCTTATTTTACGGTGTGGTTTTGTGACATCACTGTAATTATAGCTATTAGAAATATGTTTATTAGCCTCCCACTTTAAGGTTCGATATAGTTTTATTTTAACCAACTGATCGATAATTAACAGTTTATGAGTGTCGCATTCTCTGAACCATGAATTCACACTGCTGTTGAGACATTTTTTATACGGAGTTTAATTTTTCCAATAAACCATAATCTGTTTTAAAAAGATGAAATTCTTCAGTAAAAAGTTTCAATAAAAAACACAAATTTTGAGAATTCGGGTGATGGTCTGTGTAAGTATTTAATTCCATCAGATTTGCTGTAATCTTTATATAGAATTAATGATTCGTTCACATTGAAAACACTTGAGTCGTTAACTGTTAGCATTTCCTTACACGTATTACAATGTACTTTTTTATATATGTAGTGACTTAAATACCATGCAAAGATTCTAAAGAACTATTAATTACGACATTGTCTTCATTAGATTTTGTTCTCCAGACAGGTTCTAGACGATCTCTTGTTTCATTATTTTCTACACTTTCATTTGTCCCAATTTTGTTATCCTCTCTTCCTCATAGTTAGTGTTAAATTGTTCATTCATACCATATATCTCGTCGTTATCTTTTCACAATTCTTGTTCTATTGGTATTTGGTGCTAAATGTGCATGTTATGTTGTAATGCAAGCCCAAATTCGCGGGCAGACGTATGGGCATTATAACCTCCTCTAGCACGAATCATTGAAAAGCATTTTCTAGAGGATCTTGATTTATTCGTGACGTTAAAAAGTACAAAGTTCCTTCTCCCCTTTAAGTCCTCCCACAGACTTAAAATTGAATTTATAGTCCATTGGAAACCTGCGATACAGTATATATTTTTTTCTTTCTACACTGTTCTCATAAAACTTGATGGAATTGAAGTATTGTACAGAACGTTTCAACGCGTTTCGCATGGCATGTCTTTAAAAACTGAAAGACTTGTAGGGATTCGGATCATTTTACTGAAAACTATTTTAAACAGTCAAAATGTTGTTAATTGTTTTAAAAAAAGATGCAGTATCTAACGCCGTATTACTTAAGTTAATTGACCTGTCATCACAGCACTGTTAATTGCTGAAGATACAGAATTGCTAAATACCTGAGCGGCGTATTTAACACGCATCTTTTGAAAATTTTAAGGTTAATATGTTTGTCCGTAATTTTTAACATGGATCTTGCTACACTGCTACACTGATCAATATAAAAAAGTGTTGACAAAATCGGTCCACTGAATTTTTTTATTGCTGACGACTATTTCCAGTTTGCTGTTCATGACATTGTTCCTAAGCTTTTTAGTAAATGAGGAGGATCACGCTACATATATTTTGTTATTGTCGATTTGAATTGTTGGATTTTCTTTTGTGGCGCCTAGACAAGATAGAGCACTTGTTATTAGATCCTTGGTCGCAAACTAACGCCTGATATTTCAATCCACCTCCTGGGAAAATAACTTATGTATCACTTGCTTTATAAAAGTACATATTTCGCTTTTAACTGAACCACTACTGAGAAAATAACAAAATAATTTTCCAATTATACAATATCCTTCTCAAATAAAAACCAATCCATGGTTACTTAAAACGGTTTACGTCCTAATTCCCTAAATCTTGATATCCTTCGACGTAGTCCCAATATTGGTTATAATTTAAATTTCGCTTTAAAGTAATTTGTCACACATTACCACGCACTGCTTTTCTTGCCTGTCATTCCTTCAACTTCTTTTTTAAATTTTGTATAAGAACATTATTTGTCCCCTGATCTTAAATTAACAATTTTCAACCACGACTTGATTGTTGAAATTGCTGGCAAAAACAAACTTCTAAATGGTTCAACATAAATTTGTAAGCGGTAGGCGATTTATAATACAAATGATAATGCTAGTTGTTTTTCTGAATCCTTCCATGGAGTTCGTGTTCGATGAAAACATTGCATATTAATAAATGTCTTCAAAGCCGGTTTTTTGTTTTTTAAAAGACCCGAAATTGTGCTATTTTGAAGTTTGCGCTTCAATCTAAATATTTCACACTTTTTGACTATTCAATTTATTTTTAAACTTTTAATTTTTAAAAGAAACGGTCTGTATAGGTTTATCAGAACTTATACTTGCACTGATTGTTGCACTTTGAAGAACATTCACAAAGGAGGTATCACTAACTGAATCGGCGTTGTTCTCAATTTTTTTTCTATTGGCTGACAGAAAATAGTTGTAATTACGTTGCAAATACTTTCCGCTAGAAATATATTTCATAAGTTCGCACATTATCAGATTTATAAACTGTCAGAACTTCTGGTGATTTCTGAGTAGGATT
This sequence comes from Abscondita cerata, assembly GCA_030710515.1. NCBI lineage: Eukaryota > Metazoa > Arthropoda > Insecta > Coleoptera > Lampyridae > Abscondita > Abscondita cerata. Next base: position 261,117 of record JALBCR010004222.1, read on the forward strand.
TCTTCTAATCGCAAAGACTTCGATGTATCCTGTTTAGGTTCATCTGCAATCAAAGCAAATAATTGTATTTTGAAATTTGGGCTTTTAAAAAGAACTTATTTATGTATTGAGTAACACAACTGAACGAAGCACAACA